>SJYT01052381.1:874315-884922 GCA_006410635.1 Cephalophus harveyi | reverse complement strand
GTCCAAGAGACTCTCAAGAGTCTTCTCCAACACCCCAGTTCAAAAGCATCAATTCTTCTGTGCTCAGCTTTCTTTATAGTCCAACTCTCACATCTGTACATGACTTCTGGAAAAACCATAGCTTTAACCAGACAGACCTTTGTTAGCAAAGTAATGTCTCTGCTTTTTAATATGCTGTCTAGGTTGGTCATAACTTTTCTTCCAAGGAGTAAGCATCTTTTAATTTCATGGCTGCAGTCACCATCTGCAGTGATTTTGGAGCCCCCCAAAATAAAGTCTCTCACTGTTTCCACTGTTTCTCCATCTATTTGGTATGCAGTGATGAGGCCAGATGCCATGAGCTTAGTTTTCTGAATGTTGAGTTTTAAGTCAACTTTTTCACTCTCCTCTTTCACTTCCATCAAGAGGCTCTTTAGTTTTTCTTTGCTTTCTGCCATAACGGTGATGTCATCTTCATACCTGAGGTTATTGATATTTCTCCCAGCAATCTTGATTCCAGCTTGTGTTTCCTCCAGCCCAGTGTTTCTCATGATGTACTCTGCATATAAGTTAAATAAGCAGGGTGACAATATACAGCCTTGACGTACTCCTTTCCCAATTTGGAACCAGTCTGTTGTTCCATGTCCAGTTCTAACTGTTGCTTCTTGACCTGCATACAGATTTCTCAGGAGGCAGCTAAGGTGGTCTGGTATTCCCATCTCTTGAAGAATTTTCCATAGTTTGTTGTGATCCACACAGTCAAAGGCTTTGGCATAGTCAATAAAACAGAAATAGATGTTTTTCTGGAACTCTCTTGCTTTTTCAATGATCCAGCAGATGTTGGCAATTTGATCTCTGGTTCCTCTGCCTTTTCTAGGAACATCTGGAAGTTCATAGTTCACAGACTGTTGAAGCCTGGCTTGGAGAATTTGGAGCATTACTTTGCTAGCATGTGAGATGCATGCAATTGTGCAGTAGTTTGAGCATTCTTTGTCATTGCCTTTCTTTGGGATTGGAATGAAAACTGACCTTTTCCAGTCCTGTGGCCACTGCTGAGTTTTTCAAATTTGCTGGCATATTGAGTGCAGCTCTTTCACAGCATCATCTTGTAGGATTTGAAATAGCTCCACTGGAATTCCATCACCTCCACCAGCTTTGTTTGTAGTGATGCTTCCTAAGGCCCAGTTGGCTTTGCATTCTCGGATGTCTGGCTGTGGGTGACCGATCATACCAAATAATTATCTGAGTCATGAAGATCTTTTTTGTATAGTTCTGTGTATTCTTGCCACCTCTTCTTAATATCTCTGCTTCTATTAGGTCCATACCATTTCTGTCCTTTATTGTGCCCATCTTTGCGTGAAATGTTCCCCTGGTATCTCTAATTTTCTTGAAGACATCTCTAGTCTTTCCCATTCTATTGTTTTCCTCTATTTCTTTGCATTCATCAAACCCTTATGAAATCACCCATAAAAACAGGCTACACCCCATGCACTGTATCCTGGGTCCTATTCCCTTCTGCCTCCTAGCAGAGCCATTTGTGTAGCTCTGTCGTGTCTTGCAGTAGGTTGTTAACACCTCTAAAGAGATCTTTATCTTAGTCATCTTATCCCCCAAACCTGTCATGGTATCTGACACACAATAAGTATTCAATACGTATTTGTGGACTTAATCCCTATTGATAGCATTTTAAACTTTCCCAACTTGCATTTAGTTTCAAAAAGGAGAAATCAAATCCAATAAATTAAATGCCAGAAAGCAGAAACTAGGAGGCTTTATACAACTTTTCCAAATTATTCAGGTGTTTACCAAGTGAATAAGGAAATTTAAAAAGCAGCTACAAGCTATTTTAATAGTCAGACTTGAATTCAATTTGGAATCAGGACAGAGATATATTATTTTTGAAGGTCCTTAACTGAAAAAGAATGGAAAATATGTTAAATAAAACTCAGAATCAATTATAGTCTGATATGTGCAGCTTTGAAAGAGAAAACAAACAACAGCATCTTAATAAAGTCTAATAATTCCCACAGCATAGGGACATAAAAAATATTCATTCTGATAGACAACATTTCAATTCAGGTTCTTGTCCTTCAACATGATAAACAAAGAGCACCCTCTGAATGTCCTATTTTTAAGAGTGAACTGCGCAGAAGGGATCTTAATTTCAGAATATTCAAGTTCAAATCATGAGTCATCTTCTCCATTTCAATCACAATTCTGGTATACTTTTTGTTGGCTAAAATGAGTATTTCTTACCGTAGGGAAAAAAAATAATCTAAGCAAATTGGCACACTCACTTTCAAAAATTTAAACCAAACACATTTTGGTACCAACATAAACAGGCCTTACCCAATTTTGCAGTGTCTTTCAAGACAACAAAATGGCTTTTCTTAAAACTTCGTTAACCATATTATGAATATATCACATATCACAAATCCATACTACATTATTTTGATTATAAGAAGCCAGTTCAAATATTTAATGTGGATAATTCTGAAGAGCAAAATTCTCTGCAGAGAGCAACATGATGACCATAGCTGCCTGCCAGGTTGGATCCCAGCTGTGAAACTAAATCCGATCCCCACGTGACCTCCAGAATGTCCTTGCCCCTTTCAGCTTTCAGTTGTTCAGTGGCTCTCTAGTACCTTCAGAACAAAGGACAGACCAACAAGCCCTTTCAAGGCCTGAATTCCTCTTTTCTCATTAGCTTTATATTTATCTCCATATAGAACTACTTCAAATTTCCTGTATATGCCTTTTTATTTTATATTGGGTTGAACAAAAAAATTCACGTTTCCTTGTGGAAAAACCAGAACCCAGTATTAACATGGTTTTGGTCAAAATGCAAAATAGCCTCCCAATTCTCACCCATTCTTTCTTCCTCCTCTGATTCTCTCTGCCTCTTCAAAACAAGGTGTAGTCACACAATTCCACTCCCAAGTATACACACCTGAATGTTTATAGCAGCTTTATTCATAATAGCCAAAAAGTGAAAACAAACCATTCCTACATAGGCTGATAAATAGGTCAACTAAATGGGAAATGCCCATGCAATGGACTATTACTTGGTACTAAAAAGGAATGAAATACTAACACACGCTACAACATGGATGAATCTTGAAGACACTACACAAAGCAAAAGAAGCCAGATAGAAATATTGTAAGATTTCATTTACATTAAATAGTCAGAATAGGCAAACCTATAGAGATAGCAAGCATATTAGTGACTGCACAGGGATGGAAGAGTTGGGGGAAATAGGAAGTAACTGCTAACATTTACAGAATTTGGGGTAAGGGAACAAAAATATTCTAAAATTGATTGCAGTGATGGTTGCATATCTCTATGAGTATACTAAAAGCCAATGAATTGTATAGTTTAAATGAGTGAATTGTGTGGTATATAAATTGCCTCTCAATAAAGCTGTTATTAAAACAATGCACACAGAAGGATAAACTAGGAGTTTGGAATTAACACATACACACTACTGTATAAAAAAACAGATAATTAACAAGAACTTACTGTATAGCACAGGGAACTCTACTCAATACTCTGTGATAACTTATACGGGAAAAGAACCTGAAAAAGAATAGATATGTGTATGTTGTTGTTGTTGTTGTGGCTAAGTCATGTCTGACTCTTTGGTGAGCCCATGAATTGTAGCCCACCAGGCTCCTCTGTCCGTGGAATTTTGCAGGCAAGAATACTGGAGTGAGTTGCCATTTCCTTCTCCAGGGGACCTTCCCAACCCAGGGACTGAACCCCTGCATCTCCTGCATTGGCAGGCAGATTTTTTACCGCTGAGCCACCAGGAAAGCCCAGGTATATGGAGATGGATAATGAAATCACTTAGCTGTATTTCTGAAAATAACACAACACTGTAAATCAACTATCCTCCAATATAAAATAAAAACTTTTTAAAATAAAACAATGTTCAAGGAAACTCCAACACTTCCCTGAACAGTCTGTAACTCCATCCTCTGATTACCTCTATCCCTGGCACATGAATTTTTATCACTAATTTATAACAGCTAACAGCTGTCATTTTTCCAAGCAATTCATAGCCAATATCTTATTTAGTATTTCTAATAAATCCAAAATAAGTATATTATCATATGACTTTGCAATTAGACACATTTTTAAGTGCTATGTCATTCAGTAGAACTGTTTCTTAAAGACATAAGCTGAACATATGTGTCTCACTATGATCAAGTGGAATTTTTTTGTTTGGTCCAAAGTCACAATGTTCTTAAAAAGCTTTAAACTAGTTGATGACATTTAAAAAATCTGGATATTTTATATAAAAATCCATTTTGCTAACCTATCTTACAGAAATTCATAGAGCCTAATTATGAGATTTGACCAAAGCCTTTAACTCTGGAGAGCCCTCTCCAACTTGCCGCAGTCTTTAGCCCTCCTTATTGTCTCATATTTATCTCACTTTACTAATTAATGCTACCTGCATATGGTATCATAATGAATTTATAAACCACAACTACCACTGGGCACAGACTTTGCATTCCTTCTATTCATCTTTGCATTCCTGCGGTACCTGAACAGTACCTGATAAGTAGCATGGGCACAATAAATAACCCTGAAATGTTACCTCTCTAACATTATAAGTGAGTGGTGTTCTAGAGCACGATTCTGCACCTCCTCCTCTCTTTTTTCTTCATTTTACCAGCTAATAAATTCTCAGAGCACCACCTTGCATTGGACTCTCGGTTGAAATCAGTTCAACCAAGTTCAAATCCTAGCCTTCCAGGGAAAAAAGGGAAGTAAGCTCTTACTCACAAAACCATCAGCAAATGGTACCAAACACTATTAACAAAATGCAAGCATGGTATACAGATTATAGAGACAGATTTCTCTGCCCCCATCCCAAATAGATTCAAGCTGAATAAGCTTTAGAAAAAGTACATATATATGAACTCTTAAGATCTTACTAACTTTGATTACCCAACAAAGACTGGAATGGTCCAGTCTGAAACTGATATGTGAATTTTCTAGGAGGGTATATTTTGCCAAGTAATTTAACAGCATAAACAAAACTTATAGTAGTTTGTTTAACCTACTTATCAGGAAATAAAAAAAATTAAAGGTTTATTAACACTATTATTGCTTATATGCAAATTATACTGACTAAAATGAATGTTCAGTTACTTAAAATACTTCCAATAAGACCCCCTGAAGCATTTTATTGGTACCTGGTACTGACTACAGTGACAATATACTGAACTCTGAGCCAAGCTTTCACTGGTTCACTGGTGGTGCAGAAAAGTAGCCCACTTTTATATACAGAGTTATATTAATCATATACATATATTGAAGTACAATTCATGTATGTACTATACATAAATATAAGCTATATCTTTCATCTGCTAATAATGTAATGATGCTTTATCTTTCTAATTTTTAAATATTCATACTCACAGAAAATTAGAAGAAAAAATATTAAATTTTTAATAATACCAACAACCCAAAGACTAATATTTAATATTTTAGTATCTTTCCTTATAGTCTTTTTTTATTTTTGCATAATTTTAATGATAAATTGCTTTTGCACATTGCTTCCGATTCTAAATTATAACTCAAAATTTTTAATGGCTGCTTAATACTTCATTGTGTGTATGTATCCAGTTTTACAATAACTATTTCCCTATTATTGAATATTTAGGTTATATCTTATTTTTCAGATTTATTAAGAATGCTGCAATTATCGTTCAGTAAAAAATGTTTTTTCATGTTTCAAGTTATGTCCTGAGACTAAATTCCCCCAAAATAGAATTACATTGTTAGCATCTTCATCTGTATTTACCTAAGTTCCATGAAGGTTGGATTGATTTCCCTTCCTAACAGTTGTGTAGGTTCACCAATCCCTTCTCGGCGAAGATTGTTTTCTTCTGGAGTCTTCTCACTTGTGATGGATACGGCTGGCTGCAGACAATCTGCAGAAGTCAGAGAAGAATGTCCTTGGCGCCGCATCATTTGCTTTTCACCCCTGTTCCTGTCACTGCCTTGAGCCATCTCTGTGCTGCTCCCTGTGTCCCCTCCCCTTCAGGCCTATAGTGCCTCTGCCTCTCCACCTGATTTCCAGTAGGGAGTTAATTGTTGGAGCTACTTTTTTTCTTAAATCTAGAAATACATACAAGGGAAGGTATGCTCATCTTAAAGAGGATCTGCATCTGCTACAAGGAGCTACAAGGCTGATGGAAGACCTTTGGGGTAGCCAGGAACTTCCTGGGGCCCTTGAATCTGACCTTGCAGAGGCTGCTCGCCTGTTTTGAAAGAATTGTTTTGGAGGAAAAAGAAAGAAAGAAAGAACTGCTTTAGTTTCAATGACCTTTATTTATTTGTCCTGGTTGTAAAAGTAATATGTGCTCCCTATTAAAAATTTGAAAAATACTATCTCCAAAAGAATTAAGAAAAAAAAAACAAAAAGACAAAATCACCAGGATTGCGTCGCCAGCTCAGTGTGTTTAGTTAGAAGCCTCTGGACCCTCATCTTGTGCCCCCGGGGCATCTGCAGCCCAAGGGAGAAGCCAGTTCCTGCCTGTTCCTTTTTGATCAGCTCCCAGAAGTTTGTACTTAACCAGGTCTCCAGAATTGGAACCAGAAATGGTGGTTTTATCTCATCTGAGCTCAGAGGGCTTTTGAAAGCTCAGACTAGCAGTTTCTCTCCCTTATCACTTAGAGGATAGCACGCTTCCTGTCTGTGTTCCAAATCCAGTGGCGTTTCCTGGAATTCAATTGCCTTCCTCTCTCTGCAGAGGAAGTGAACAGCTTAGAAACCTAGGCTGTCCAGAAAGGGAACTCAATTATTGGCATAAACATCTTTATACTACTTCCCATAGGTGTAATTATCAAATACCTTCCGTTTTGCTTCTTATTTTTAGTACTTCTTGTCAGACATTTGACTCAGGTTAACTTTCTGACCTTTTTTTTAATTTTTATTGCAGTAGAGTTGTTTTACAATGTTGTGTTAGTGTCTGCTGTACAGCAAAGTGAATCAGTTATATGCATACGTGTATCCACTCTTTTTGAGATTCTTTTCCCATATAGGTCATTGCAGAATATTGAGAAGTACTCACTGTGCTATATAGTAGGTTCTCATTAGTTATCTATTTTGCATATACATTGTATATATAACAGTGTGCATATGTCAATCTCAACCTTTCTGACCTTTTCGTTTGTGACTTAGTTTTCCTTGGACTCAGCTTTCAAAGTAATTTGTCCTTGGGAGACAGTATGGTGCAGTGGTTAAGGAGGGTCTAATGACAGCACACTGAGTGCCACCATAGTGAAACAGGCACTTGGTACATAGCTGGTGGGGATGGTAAGGGGTCCAAGTTCCTTGGAAGGCCTTCTGGCACTAGCTTCAAAGTAAAAAATGCATATATCCTTCAATTCAGTAATCCCATTTCTGGGAATGTATCCCACAGATAGATCTACACACACAGGAAATTAATATGTGCCCAATCCTTATTGTAGCATTTATATTATTATGTCATCCATTATAATCATATATTATAGTATAATAGTATATTTTAATTAAGGATCATAATAGAATAAAGTATATATTATTATACTCTTTTTATTGATACTATTATTATTGATATTTACTATAGTATTTATTTTATTATTTTGTTATAATTATATATGCAATGGTATATTATATTATGGTATGTTATATATATAAGTATCTATTGGTATGTTAATATAATTTGATTATATTATGATATGTTATATATAAGTATATATTTAAATAGATGGGGAAACAGTGGAAACAGTGTCAGACTTTATTTTGGGGGGCTCCAAAATCACTGCAGATGGTGACTGCAGCCATGAAATTAAAAGACGCTTACTCCTTGGAAGCAAAGTTATGACCAACCTAGATAGCATATTGAAAAGCAGAGACATTACTTTGCCAACAAAGGTCCGTCTAGTCAAGGCTATGGTTTTTCCAGTGGTCATGTATGGATGTGAGAGTTGGACTGTGAAGAAAGCTGAGTGCCGAAGAATTGATGCTTTTGAACTCTGGTGTTGGAGAAGACTCTTGAGAGTCCCTTGGACAGCAAGGAGATCCAACCACTCCATTCTGAAGGAGATCAGCCCTGGGATTTCGTTGGAAGGAATGATGCTAAAGCTGAAACTCCAGCCCTTTGGCCACCTCATGCAAAGAGTTGATTCATTGGAAAAGACTCTGATGCTGGGAGGGATTTGGGGCAGGAGGAGAAGGGGACTACTCCCCTTCTCCTGGATGAGATGGCTGGATGGCATCACTGACTCGATGGACGTGAGTCTGAGTGAACTCCAGGAGTTGGTGATGGACAGGGAGGCCTGGCGTGCTGCGATTCATGGGGTCACAAAAAGTCGGACATGACTGAGCAACTGAACTGAAGTGAAAACAGCAAAGTTTGGAGGTGTATAATATGTTACATTTAGCATATTATAAAGAAATGAGAGAATATAAGAAGCCCTATTTGCATTTGCTTTTCTTTGCACAGAGCAGCATCAGAAAGATACTTATGGGAGCAAGGGCAGTGGTGTTAGACATAGATAGGAGAAACTTTTTAAGTGCAGATCTTTGAAGGTCCTTCTGACTTTTTGAGCCTCATGGATTCAATGCCTATTCAAAAAAAATACATTGCTAGTTTTTTGTTTTTTTTTTAAAGGCGAATGAACCTCAGATTCATGATATTCTGAACTCTGGCTTCACCACTCACTAGCTCCAAAGCCTGGAACAAAATTACAAAAGTTATGACTTCACCAAGGCTGAGATTTTTTTCCTCCATAAAAATCATACCCATCAGTAATTGAGATATACCAGTAACATGTCTGATGTAAGGCAGGCCCATGACATGTGTTCAGAAAGTGTTAAAGGCCCACGATTACACTTGCTCTTCACTTCCACTTTCTTCCAGGTGCCCCCCAAAACACTGATTCTCCTCCTCCAGCTGCTGGCATTCCAGAACTAGAGACCAAATTACATGGAGATGGAAGAAGAAGGCCAGACTCAGGGGTGAAATTAGAGCAGAGTTCAAATCCCAGCTAAGCGGATTATTACCAACAGCATGGACTTGAGCAAGTGTCCTCAGTTTCTTCACTTGTAAAACAGAGACCATAACAATGTCTCCATCTTGTAGGGTTGTTGGGAGAAGTAAAAATGATATTTGTGAAGCACCCAGCTTAGCACGGAGGAGGCGCTGCATCCATGGACGTGATTGTGAAGTGGAGGGTTGGAGAGGCTGGGAGCGATGGGGAATCACTTTTATTCCCAGCTCCTGCTCTTCCAGTGTTGACAGTGGCTTCAGTATTGAAGGTCGATTACTAAGTCTTGCCCTCTTCAGCCTCCTGGGGAACCAAGAGCATCTGGGTTAAGTGGTCACATTATCATTCTCAGTGATGCAAACAAGGCAGATGAGGCCCCAGTTCTCAAAAAGTCTATACTCTGGTGAACCACAAACAAGCAAGCACAGAGGATTAGGATCGTGTTTCTGGGGTAATTGGTTTAGGGTTTGACTATGCTTTTTTCGTTGTAAAAGGCAATGGCACCCCACTCCAGTATTCTTGCCTGGAAAATCCCATGGGCAGAGGAGCCTGGTGGGCTGCATGCAGTCCATGGTGTCATGCACAGAGGATTAGGATCATGTTTCTGGGGTAATTGGTTTAGGGTTTGACTATGCTTTTTTCATTGGAAAAGGCAATGGCACCCCACTCCAGTACTCTTGCCTGGAAAATCCCATGGGCAGAGGAGCCTGGTGGGCTGCAGTCCATGGTGTCGCGAAGAGTCGGACACGACTGAGCGACTCCACTTTCACTTTTCACTTTCATGCTTTGGAGAAGGAAATGGCAGCCCACTCCAGTGTTCTTGCCTGCAGAATCCCAGGGACGGCGGACCCTGGTAGGCTGCCATCTATGGGGTCACACAGAGTTGGACACGACTGAAGTGACTTAGCAGTATACTTTTTTCTTACTGAAGATGTCTTAGTCTCCAGTTTTTTGAAAGATTGAGGACTTCAGACATGATTTTCATTTGAGAGGGAAGGGAGAGGTCAGGTAGAAGGCCATTTAAATCCTGCCTCCAAAGAGACACATGAAAAGATGTTCAACACTGCTAATTATTACAGAAATACAAATCAAAACTGCAATGAGATATCACCTCACACTAGCCAGAATGGCTATCACCAAATATTTACAAACAATAAACACTGGAGAGGGTGTGGAGAGAAGGGAATCCTCCTACACAGTTGGTGGGAATGTAAATTGGTACAACCACTATGGAGAACAGCATGGCGTTTCCTTAAAAATCTAACAATAGAACTTCCATATGACCCTGCAATCCACTCCTGGGCGAATATCTACAGACAAACATGTTCCAAAAGGATACATGCACCCCAGTGTTCACTGCAACACTGTTTACGACAGCCAAGACATGGAGGCAACCTAAATGCCCATCGTCCATCTACAGAGGAATGGATAAAGATGTGGTCATGTCATGTCATGTCTGTGCTCAGTTGTGTCCGACTCTTTGCGACCCTGTGTATATACAATGGAATGTTGTTCAGCCATCAAAAAGAGTGAAATAAGGCCACTTACAGCAACATGGATAAGCCTAGAAACTGTCATA
>SJYT01052381.1:785349-873422 GCA_006410635.1 Cephalophus harveyi | reverse complement strand
GGGGATGGTGATGAACAGGGAGGCCTGGCGTGCTGCAATTTGTGGGGTCTCAAAGAGTTGGACACGACTGAGCGACTGAACTGAACTGAAGCGACTTCACTTTCACTTTCATGCACTGGAGAAGGAAATGGCAACCCACTCCACTGTTCTTCCCTGGAGAATCCCAGGGATGGGGGAGCCTGGTGGGTTGCCATCTATGGGGTCACACAGATTGGACATGAAGCGACTTAGCAGCAGCAGCAGCATAGCATATGAGATCTTAGCTCTTGGACCAAGGATCTAACTCATGCCCCCTGTAGTGGAAGCCCAGAGTCTCAATACTGGACCACCAGGGAAGTCCAATATGTGTTTTGTTTTATCTCTTTACTTATTTGTAACCATACCACCTAGTATAAATATAATGGAAGTTACATATGTAGCTTTAAATTTTCTAGTTGCTCTATTTTTAAAAGTATAAAGTAACAACTGAAATTAATTTTAATAATAAATTTGTTTAACCTAATACAGCCAAAAGATTATCACTCCAACAAATAATCAATACAAACATTACTAGTGAGATATTTACATTTTTTTTCCCATATGAAGCCTTCAAAACTTGGTTTGCATTTTACATTTAGAGCATATATTAATTGTTTCTAGTCATATTTCAGATGATCAGTAGTTATACATGGCCAGTGGCTACCATATTAGACAACACAGATTTATAATATAGCCAAATTCCATGCACACATGACCAAAAACAAGAACTAAAATATTGCCAATAACTTATATCTACCTCCCAGAAGGCAATGGCACCCCACTCTAGTACTCTTGCCTGGAAAATCCCATGGACAGAGGAGCCTGCTGGGCTGCAGTCCATGGGGTTGCTAGGAGTTGGACACGACTGAGCGACTTCCCTTTCACTTTCCACTCTCATCCATTGGAGAAGGAAATGGCAACCCACTCCAGTGTTCTTGCCTGGAGAATCCCAGGGACGGAGGAGCCTGGTGGGCTGCTGTCTATGGGGTCGCAAAGAGTCAGACATGACTGACGTGACTTAGCAGTAGTATATCTACCTATAGATGCTTCCCTCATCTTGCTTTCTGTCAACTGCTCTGTTGACCCAGCTAGAGGTTAAATTCATGGAGGACAGAATATGTATTAATATATTATATAGATGTTTATGTTTCATGGTCTTTTCAAAGTGTGATCTCTAGACACAGAATTCCTGAGACACTTTCAGTTCAAAGTGTTTTTATAATAATATTAAGATGTCATTTGCCTTTTTCATAGGCTGACATTTGCACAAATCATGAAAGCAACGATGTGTAAAACTGCTGGCACCTTAGCATAAATCAACCTAGTAGCCCCATATAGTATATAGTATTACTATACCATACTGGTAGTCCTTGTAACCATCAGTGCCATGCACTGTTGGTTTTTTTAAAAAAAGAAAAGTTTCACTTTAAAAGTCCTTAAGCATTAAAATGTATTTAATTTCATTAAATCTTGACCCTCTAATGATCATCTTTTTAATATTTTGTGTGAGTGATGATATGCATAAAGCACTTCTGCTGCACATCAACGTTCAAGTGCTGTCCCAAAAAAGCATTTGTGCAATTGTTTGAGCTGTGAACTGAGCTAGGGGCTTTTTTTCATGTAACACCATTTTGATTTGAAACAACAACTGACAAATCATGATCATTCAGAATTGAGACTTCAGTGGACATTCTGTCAAATTAAACAAAGTAAACCTATCACTTCAGAGAAGACAACTTGCAATATTTATTGCCAATAATTAAAATTTGAGCTTTCAAATGAAGACTCAAATTTTGGAAAATTTGTATCTACCACTGTGAACTTCACAGCTTCTCAATATCTAAACACTTTTCAGAAGAAGTTAGGGGGGATATTAACAAATGTGAAAATTTTTTTGGTTGTTATATAAAGAAGTGGCAACATTAGGAAGACAAGTATAGCTCAGGGTGCCAATATCTTCCAAATGACCAGCGTATAATGTTAACAAAATCATGCATGGGTAACAGATCCAATCAAAGTACACGATAAACCAGAATTTTAACCTAACAGAGAACAAAATGTTCACTGATGTGGTTTCAGGTTTTATACTGCAAACCTTTAAGAAATTATACTCATTGAGTTTTAGTATAGTATCAAAGATTATCCAAAATCAACTGAAAAGGCTAGTAAGATACTTCTTCCCTTCCCAACTGTGTACATATGTTTTTCTTTTCCTTCATATACTTTAAGCAAAAAACATACTGTAAAAAATTGAATCCATATTGCAAGGAGATATGAAAATTCAGCTGCTTTCTATTAAGCCAGATACTAAAGAGGTTTGCAAAAATGTATGAGTGACACTCTATTCATTTTATGCTTAGGAAAATATAGTTATTCTCATAAAATATATATTATTCATGTTTCCATGTAATGGGTGCATTATTATTATTTTAAAATAATAAGTCAATATTTTTAAATTTCTGTTTTAATTTCTACTACAGTAAGTATTGATAGACATAATGGAAATAAACAAAAGCTCTTTGAGACTCTCAATAAATTTTAAGAGTGTGAACTATTTCTGAGATGAGATCAGAAGTTTAAGAACCACTAGCCTAGCACATTTCTTATCATATTATAGTATACTATATTTTGCTTACATATTATATTTAACTTAGATATTATATATTATATGTGTTAATACATATTTTATAGTTTTCATACTATGTTTACTGTTATCTTAACAAGTTATCGAAGTTAACACCACCAGTGATGGGACAAATCAACATCATGTGCTTTCCATGTAATGTACTGAGAAAGACACAACATCATTTCTATGGTATTCTTAACAAAAATGCACATCCTGAATTTAATCATAAAGTAACATCAGACAAACCCAAACACTGACATTTTACCAAATATTTTACTTGTATTTTTAAAAAATGTCAATATAAAAACATAAAGCTAACAACAACAAAGAAAAACCAAGAAATGGTTTCAGTTAAAACTAGCCTAAATAGATATGACAACAGAAATGCCATCTAAATCTGGGGGTAATATTAACAGCAATTGGAAAAACCTGAACAAAGTCTGTAGATAAGAAAATAATAGTCAATGTTAATTTCTTGATCTAGCTCATTGCACAGAGACTATGTCAGAGAATGTTCTTGTTTTTAGGAAATACACAGTTAAAGGGGGAAAGGTATAATTTCTGTTATTGACTCAGATGGTTCAGAAAACAATATGAGGGTGGAGAAGAGAAAAGAGCAAACATGTAAAATATTAATATTTGGAATTTGGGAAAAGAAAAGTTCAGAAATTCCTTGCCTATTTTTGTCATCTGGTGGCTCAGATGGTGAAGAATCTGCCTGCAATGTGGAAGACCCTGGTTCGATCCCTAGGTCAGGAAGATCCCCTGGAGAAGAAACTGGCAACCCACTCCGGTATTCTTGCCTGGAGAATCCCATGGACAGAGGAGCCTGGCGGGCTATATATAGTCCGTGGGGTCGTAAAGAGTCGGACACAGCTAAGCAACTAACACACACGTGGTTGTCATTCAGTCACTCAGTCGTGTCTGACTCTGCAACCCTATGGATTACAGCATGCCAGGCTTCCCTGTCCTTTGCCATCTCCAGCAGCTTGCTCAAACTCAGGTCCATTGAGTGGGTGATGCCATCCAACCATCCCCTCTCAGTCATCCCTTTCTCCTCCTGCCTTCAATCTTTCCCAGCATCAGGGTCTTTTCCAATGAGTCAGTTCTTCACATCAGGTGGCCAAAGTATTAGAGCTTCAGCATCCTTCCAATGAATATTCAGGACTGATTTCCTTAGGGTTGACTGGTTTGACCTCCTTGCTGTTCAAGGGACTCTCAAGAGTCTTCTCCAACACCACAGTTCCAAATCATCAGTTCTTTGGTGCTCAGCCTTCTTTATGGTCCAACGTTAGTTCAACTTTTCTGTTAGTCCAAAATTATGTCAAAACAAGGAGTTAAACGGAAAAGGTTTACTTGACAAATACACGAGTGGATCATTTTCTAGATACTCCACTTTCTTTAGTTTCTGCATTTAGATGTAAGAAGGATTATATGGAGGAAAAATTAAAAGTCTCTTACAGATACAGAGAACAGACTTGCGGTTGCCACAGGGGGTGGGAGTTAGGGGAGGGAGGGATTGGGAGTTTGGGATTAGCAGATGCAAACTAGTATATATAGGATGGATGAACAAGATCATACTGTATAGCACAGGAAACTATATTCAATATCCTGCGATAAACTGTAATGGAAATAATATGAATATATATATATATATATGAGTCATTTTGCTATTCAGCAGAAATTAAAACATTGCAAATTGAATATATTCCATAACAACTTTTTAAAAAACAACAAAAATCAAAAAGTCCCTTAATGATTATTATATCCTTAATTTGCTTTAATAATATGTGCTAAAACTACCTCCCAAATTTACCTCCTTTTGTCATCTTTTCTTAAAAGGGCCTTTGGACCCCAGAAATTGAGGTTTTCATTACATGAACTGCAAGTCATTTTGGTCCTACTTTGATGTGGAGGGAAAGAGGATCGTTTGCCAGCCTTTAATACAAAATGAAGAGGAAAGAGTAATTAGAAAATTACTCTTGGAATAAACTAGACAGGCGCTTGAGTCCCATTTTAGCTTCGGCCACCAGGAGTTAGCACAGCTGGGAGGGAAGTTGATCCCCAGCGGCTCTCAGTTTCAGGAGGCTCTGGACAGCAGGGCCAGGGGCGGGACGAGCGAATCTGTGAATCTTCGTTCCACTCCTCTGGTCTGAAAGCGCATCTCCTGTGGCTTGACTGCTCGGAGGGTGAAAAAGGAGTCTAGGCCGTCTAGGATTGGCTGAAACGTGTGTGGTTAAGAGTCTAGCCCAACGGATAATTAGAAGCGGATTCTGGGAATGAGCAAAGGTTTTTTTTCTTTTTAAAACAACACACCCTCCGTCTTTTCTTAATTCAATTCTGCACAGGTTGCCTCGCTCGACTCCCTCTAGCGGCCCCGAGGAGGATAGTCACGGCAGGAGGAGCCTTTGTGTTTCTGACCGTGGCTTTCCTGTTCAGACAAGAGTCACGAGAATTGGTTTCTTGTTTTAAGAGGAAGAGCCTTATAAATTTAGTTCAACCTCAGTTAAGGATGTTAAAATCTAGAGAGGTTAAAGAAATGTCCTGAGGGCACAGCAAATTACAGGGGTAACCCAGGACAGGAACAGCGGTCAACCGACTGCAGTTCCCAGCCTTTCCCAGAACAGGTTGAAGAGGAGCCCCACTGGCTTCCCACATGCACGGAGAATCTCCAAAGCCATACTTAGAAGAAAGTACAGAGCCCTTATTTCCTTATCATTTAGGGCCTGCAGAGTCCTGCACACCTTGCCCAACTTCTTTTCTGCCCTTCTCCCAGGTTCCATGGGCTCCCACCAGTTGCTTTAATGTAGAGCCAGCAGAACTCTGACATTATATTGTGCATCTGTGTATCTGTTCATAATCTGTGTCCCAAGGTAGAATGTAACCTCTACAAAGGCTGCTTTTTCTTTCTTGCTGTTTCCCCAACACCAATCACAGGATACATGTATTAGATTGCCATGACTGACCTAACAAATCACGACAACCTTGGTAGCCTAAGGCAACAGAAAAGTATTCGTTTACCTTTCTTGAGGCCAGAAGTCTAAAATCAATTTCACTAAGCCAAAGTCAAGGTTTTGGCAAAGGCCACACTCCCTTCCAGGGGCTGTATGGGAGAATCAGTTCTTTTTCTTGCAGTCTCTTGGTGGCTGGTGGCAGTTCTTAGCTTGCAACTCTATCATCCAATCTTCAAAGCCATCTTTAAATCTCTCATTGTCCTTCTCATAAGGATACTTGTGATGACATTCAGGACCCACCCAGTCCCTTTGCAAGGCAGGAAATTGAGGTTCCTGAAGACTTAAGTGATGGCCCCGGTCAGACAAGTAGGAGTCGCAGACATAGGTGTGAACCCAGGCAGTCTGACTCCAGGGCCCCTCCACTACCCTGCACAGGAGTCTGACGACACCTGTGCTTTTACAGTTCCTACTTTACAGTTAAGCCCAACTAACTATCCTAAGTCCTATTCTAGACTGCAGGGATACAAGGAGATCTAGGGTCGATCCTTATTCTCCAGGATATATCTATTTATGTGGAAAGAAAAGGCAGAGAGCATTAAGTCAGAGAGTGGTTACCCTTGTGTGGCAAACTGACTAAAAGAGCATGAAAGGGCTTCTGGGAGCCTGTAATGTCATTTCTTGCCCTGGTGCTGGCTACAGTAGTGTGTGAAACAGTTTGGAAAAGTTCATCACTGTACACTTGTAATTTATGCACTTTTGTCAGTGGGTACTATATTTTGAAAAAGACCATATGAGGGCATAAAGTCAGGGCTCTAGGAAATGTCAAGAGAGGCCATAAGGCAGGCTCTCCCACAGCACTGGATGTCTAGGCCATTTCTTAGCCTTCTCACTAACTACCTGACTAATAAAGGGCTGTGAGGTAGGAGGTAAGGACGTGAGGATTTTCCAGGGTCTTTCCTATCAAAATTCCCAAGGTCAGCCCACCTCAAATTCAGTTTGGCTGTAAAGCAGAAATGAACAGACATTTTAAAGTAACATTTAAAATGTTGCCAATAAGGATTAACTCCTCTCCCCAAAGAAACCTGTTAATATTATGACATAAACTTTGAAAATCCTAGGCTAAACAAATTTTGATCCCTTTTTGACTGCAGGACTTATCAGAGCCTTTAATATATTCACATGAAATGTAAGACTATCCCTCAGTCAGGAAGATACCTTGGAGTAGGAAATGGCAACCCACTCCAGTATTCTTGCCTGGAAAATTCCATGGACACAAGGGCCTGGCGGGCTACAGTCCGTGGTGTCACAAAGAGTAGAATCTGACCAAGTGACTGAGTACACGTGAACACACAATGTTCAGTCGCTCAGTCGTGTCCATCTCTTTGCCACCCCATGGACTGTAGCCCGCCAGGCCTCCCCGTCCATCACCACCTCCTGGAGCTTGCTCAAGCTGATGTCCATCAAGTCAGTGATGCCATCCAACCATCTCATCCTCTGTCATGCCCTTCTCCTCCTGCCTTCAATCTTTCCCAGAATCAGGGTATTTTCCAATGAGTCAGTTCTTCACATCAGGTGGCCAAAATATTGGAGTTTCAGCTTTAGCATCAGTCTTTCCAATGAATATTCAGGACTGATTTCCTTTAGGATGTACTGGTTGGATCTCCTTGCAGTCCAAGGGACTCTCCAATGCCACAGTTCAAAAGCATCAATTCTTGGGCACTCAGCTTTCTTTATAGTCCAAATCTCACATCCATACATGACTACTGGAAAAACCATAGCTTTGACTAGACGTACCTTTGTTGGCAAAGTAATGTCTCTGCTCTTTAATATGCTGTCTAGGTTGGTCATAGCTTTTCTTCCAAGGAGCAAGCGTCTTTTAATTTCATGGCTGCAGTCACCACCTGCAGTGATTTTGGAGCCCAAGAAAATAAAGTCTGTCACTGTTTCCATTCTTTTCCCATCTATTTGCCGTGAAGTGATGGGACCAGATGCCATGATCTTAGTTTTTTGAAGACTGAACTTTAAGCCAACTTTTTCACTCTCCTCTTTCACTTTCATCAAGAGGCTCTTTAGTCCCCTCTTGTGCGCATGCAAGAGGGAGATATATTTTGCTTTTTTACACAGACTTATTTTACTATTTTGCTTTTTTTCACAGACTTTATTTGTATTCTTAACACTTTCATGATTAATGTTCTAAGGGACAAATTTTGGAAAGTGCTATTGTAGAATCCTAATTCATAGATCCATTTCACCCAAAGATTGTGCAGACTGATGTTTCAAAGTATTCCCTGAGGCCTGTCTAGGTTACTCTCACTGTCCCTCCACAAGCCATAAGTGTTGCTTCAAGTGACCAAATAAAATATCCCATAATCTAAATGTCTGGATAAATGATGGGGGGGGCAGAAGACAGCTGGAGAACAGAGAAGGATTGGAGTGCAAAGAGAAAGAATTACAATGACTTGAGCTCCAGATTATCCTGAAGAGTCATAAGAGTATTTTGGTTGAACAAAATGATCATTTACTATGAAGATGCAGCCTGTTCTCTCATTTAAAAAAAAAAAAAGAGTGGATTCTGGACTCAAGGACAAGATGGAACTGGAAACCTGGATGCCACCAAGGCTTTCTCTCTGTCAGTGGTCCTCAGGATCCCCTTCATCATTCTCTCTCTCTGTAGACTTCTGATTTTGCGTCTTGGCTGGCAAGATAGAAAATATGGTGACCAACATTTCCAGAGTTTGTCTGTCATTGTCCAGTCATTAGGAAAAAGGGTCAACTGACTTAATCCCAAATTCCTAAGAAAGGGATATTGGTCAGGCTGCTAGCTACTGGTGAGAACACTGGGTGGGTCACAGAACATGCCAGTCACACCATGATTGAGGGGTATAAGGGTACAGTATGGATGCCCATATCCAGGTGCGGAGCTGGGCAGACCACCTAAAAGATGGCTGTTCAAATACAACATGTGTTCTGGGTACAGCTGGTTTTTAAAAGCACTTTCTCGCTTTCTATAAATAAATAAACAGGATTTTTTTTTATGATTTTCAGTTCTTCAGAATCATGATCCAAAGCAGTGGCTCTCCTCCACTGTCCTGTAGATGTGTCCTATGGAAAGGATGCTACAGTCTGTGCTAGCCATTTCTGAAAATCATTTCACCCAAGAAACATGAGAGATTGCATTTTTTAAAAAATGATTTGTTTCTTTCCTCTAAAATCTGAGTCCATGGAGGGAAATTTGGTTAATTAACAATATTTGTTTTGAGAAACTGGTTATTTAAAGCTTCACTGGGCGGAATTTCAGTTGTTTTAGACTATTACATCCTCCATATTTAATGCCATCATTTCGAAAATGGATTGACTTCAGAAGTACTTTTCTCTTGCTTTGGAGATTTTGCACATTGGCCCAAATGGGTTTTTATTTTCCGTTTTAATTTATACAGTATAAATACAATGTTGGACTTCTTTGGAGTTAACAGTTTCACTGTGCAGATGTTTCTTGAAAGCCTTTTCAATTCATGTTTTGGTTTAAAAAAAAATTTTTTTTATTAGCCTGGCAGGCAGCCAGAAAAAAAAAAAAATTTCATTTTGCATAGAACTGTAAGATTTTCTTCCTTGTTCTTTCCCCACCCCCAGCCAGCTATAGGATTATTAGGATTAAAGATGCCACAGTGACATCTTGTGGTCAACTGCCAGAGACACAGCAAAAAGCGGTGGGATGACAGAAGTGATCTAGTTCATTCTCCCACAAGTATTTCTTGATTTATGTTATTTGCTTTTTATTTACCAGTTGGCTGAAATCACTCTAGAGTTCCAGGTTGTTTTGCTCTACGGGAACTACTCAAATGTATCCCATAGAAAGGATAAACATGCTGTGTTCTGGAAAGGAAAAGAAGGACATAACTCTTGTTTTGCCTTTTTGTTGAACTCTCTCCTGCAAACAGTATTGCACAAGCTACTCAGTAATAACTCTGAAAACACTGAATCTTTTCGCTAAAAAGAGACAAGAAACAGTGATTCTAAATGAGCTCTCATTCTTTATAATTCTAAGCTTTTAGCAACTAACAGATTGTTTATTTAGCTTGTTTAGTATTTAGATGAAATGTATAAATAATAACCCTCCAAACTTTATTTCTTCACCCAAACTAGTGTCAGTTCAGTTCAGTTCAGTCACTCAGTCGTGTCTGACTCTTTGTGACCCCATGAATTGCAGCACGCCAGGCCTCCCTGTCCATCACCAACACCCGGAGTTCACTCAGACTCACGTCCATCGAGTCGGCGATGCCATCCAACCATCTCATCTTCTGTAGTCCCCTTTTCCCCCTGCCCCCAATCCCTCCCAGCATCAGAGTCTTTTCCAATGAGTCAACTCTTTGCATCAGGTGGCCAAAGGACTGGAGTTTCAGGTTTAGCATCATTCCTTCCAAAGAATACCCAGGGCTGATCTCCTTTAGAATGGACTGGTTGGATCTCCTTGCAGTCTATAGGACTCTCAAGAGTCTTCTCCAATACCACAGTTCAAAAGCATCAATTCTTCGGCACTCAGCTTTCTTCACAGTCCAACTCTCACATCCATACATGACTACTGGAAAAACCATAGCCTTGACTAGACGGACCTTTGTTGGCAAAGTAATGTCTCTGTTTTTCAATATGCTATCTGCTGCTGCTGCTGCTGCTAAGTCACTTCAGTCGTGTCCAACTCTGTGTGATCCCATAGACGGCAGCCCACCAGGCTCCCCCATCCCTGGGATTCTCTAATTGCAGCACGCCAGGCCTCCCTGTCCATCACCAACACCCGGAGTTCACTCAGACTCACGTCCATCGAGTCGGCGATGCCATCCAACCATCTCATCTTCTGTAGTCCCCTTTTCCCCCTGCCCCCAATCCCTCCCAGCATCAGAGTCTTTTCCAATGAGTCAACTCTTTGCATCAGGTGGCCAAAGGACTGGAGTTTCAGGTTTAGCATCATTCCTTCCAAAGAATACCCAGGGCTGATCTCCTTTAGAATGGACTGGTTGGATCTCCTTGCAGTCTATAGGACTCTCAAGAGTCTTCTCCAATACCACAGTTCAAAAGCATCAATTCTTCGGCACTCAGCTTTCTTCACAGTCCAACTCTCACATCCATACATGACTACTGGAAAAACCATAGCCTTGACTAGACGGACCTTTGTTGGCAAAGTAATGTCTCTGTTTTTCAATATGCTATCTAGGTTGCTCATAACCTTTCTTCCAAGGAGTAAGCGTCTTTTAATTTCATGGCTGCAATCACCATCTGCAGTGATTTTGGAGCCCACAAAAATAAAGTCTGACACTGTTTCCACTGTTTCCCCATCTATTTACCATGAAGTGATGGGACCAGATGCCATGATCTTCGTTTTCTGGATGTTGAGCTTTAAGCCAACTTTTTCACTCTCCTCTTTTACTTTCATCAAGAGGCTTTTTAGTTCCTCTTCACTTTCTGCTATAAAGGTGGTGTCATCTGCATATCTGAGGTTATTGATGATCCAGTAGAGGTTGGCAATTTGATCTCTGGTTCCTCTGTCTTTTCTAAAACCAGCTTGAACATCTGGAAGTTCACGGTTCATGTATTGCTGAAGCCTGGCTTGGAGAATTTTGAGCATTACTTTACTAGTGTGTGAGATGAGTGCAAATATGCGGTAGTTTGAGCATTTTTTGGCATTGCCTTTCTTTGGGATTGGAATGAAAACTGACCTTTTCCAGTCCTGTGGCCACTGCTGACTAGTGTCAATGGAGATTAAAAACCTGCTTGCATAATTCTTGACTTTTAAAAAATAAATATAGTAAGTAATATACAACAATAATATTATTGGAAGCTTTGTAAAATATACAAAAAAGATATGATATAGTGCTAAAAAAGCAAATACCAAATTATATATCAGCTGTGATCCTATATGCACACCAGTGTGACAATCTATACAGTGTAGAAGTCTACACAAGTATGGACGCAAATGTCAATATCAAGGCCTACATGGAGAAGGGTGTAGACCCAGAAATAAGCCCAGAAAAAACATTTATACTAATAAGCATTTTCTGTTTCATGATACTATTGTTGCTGTTCAGTCGCTAAGTTGTGTCTAAATATTTGAGGCCGTATGGACTGCAGCAAGACAGGCTTCTCTGTCCTCCACTGTCTCCTGGAGTTTGTTTAAATTCATGTCCATTGAGTTCACATACTGCTGAAGCCTAGCTTGTAGGATTTTGAGCATTATCTTGCTGCTGCTGCTGCTGCTAAGTCGCTTCAGTCGTGTCCGACTCTGTGCAACCCCATAGACAGCAGCCCACCAGGCTCCCCGGTCTCTGGGATTCTCCAGGCAAGAACACTGGAGTGGGTTGCCATTTCCTTCTCCATTGTGTGAAAGCTTAAAGTGAAAGTGAAGTCGCTCAGTCGCGTCTGACTCCTAGCGACCCCATGGACTGCAGCCCACCAGGCTCCTCCATCCATGGGATTTTTTAGGCAAGAGTACTGGAGTGGCTTGCTATTGCTTGTAGGATTTTGAGCATTATCTTGCTAGCATGTGAAATGAGTGCAATTGTATAATAGTTCGAACGTTCTTTGACATTGCCCTTCTTTGGGATTGGAACAAAAACTGACCTTTTCCAGTTCTGTGTGAAAAAAAGTAATAATTACCAAATTTCTTCCAAACCAGAAATTAAAGCATATTATAAAACTATAGTGATATAAGCTTCGCGGAGAGTCACCATTTTGTTGCTTCAACAGTGCTTGAACCGAACCGGCTGTTCATCCCCCGCCCCTGCCGGCCACTTAGAGCCAGCCCTCCTCACCACCTGACAGGGCCCTCCGATGGCCCAAGGTCCCTGCCGCTGCCACTCCAGCGCCGCGCAGCCGCCGCCGGCCACCGCCGCCTCTTCTCAGCCACCCGCTGTGACGACAGCACCCCCTTGCAGGTGTGCTAGAACTACCACCAGTACTTGGAGGCCTCCATCAATGGCCAGATCAACCCGGAGCTCTACACCTCCTATGTCTACCTGCCCATGTCATACTATTTTGACCACGATGATGTGGCTTTGAAGAACTTTGCCAAATACTTTCTTCACCAATCTCATGAGGAAAGAGAACACACTGAGAAACTGATGAAGTTGCAGAACCAACGAGGTGGCCAAATCTTCCTTCAGAATATCAAACCAGCAGGATATTCTTGATATCCTGAAGGAAGACAGGGAGAATGGGTTGAATGCAACGGAATGTGTGCTATGCTTGGAAAGAAGTGTGAATCAGTCACTACTGGAACTGCACAAACTGGCCACTGAGAAAAATGACCCCCATCTGTATCATTTCATTGAGACTCATTACCTGAATGAGCAGGTAGAAGCCATCAAAGAACTGGGTAACCACATAATCACATTGTGCAAGATGTGGGCCCCTGGATCTGGCATAGCAGAATACCGCTTTGACAAGCACACCCGTGGACACGGTGAGGGCTAAGCCTCAGGCTGCCTTCCCATAGCCACAGGGGTGACTTTCCTGGGCACCAAGGCGGTGCATGCATATTTGGGTTACCTTCACCTTTTCTATAAGTTGTACTAAAACATCTACTTAAGTTCTTTCTTTAGCACCATTCCTTCAAAGAAAGTAATTTGGTACCCCCCCCAAAATAAACAAACAATAAAACTATAGTGATTAAAAATATATAGTGCTGATACATGAATAGATTGAGAGATCAATGAAAAAGAATAGAAAGTCTAGAAGAGACCTAAGAACACATGGGAATTTAGTATGTGATAAATTTAATATATCTTAAAGAGCAATATCACAAATCCACAGAGAAAAGATAGGTTACTCAGTTAAGGACTTTAGGATAGCTGGATGGCCATCTAAAAAGAAAGTTGGATCCCATACCTCACACCTTACACCCAGAAAAATTCAAAGAGGTACAAAAATTTGAGTATAAAAAGAATAGTGTATTACAAGTGATGTACGAAACCATGTGAGAACTATTTAATAATCTCAGAGTGCAGAATATCTTTGCATTTCTGACACACATGAAACACTGAAGTCACAACATTGTGCAGAAAAAAAAATCAAAGACAAATGACAAAACTGGAAGGAAGAAATATTTGTAATAGACATCATGCTAATTTTTCTAAATATATAATGAATTTCTAAAAATCAATAAGGAGCAAACCAATAACCCAATCAAAAAATAGGCAGTGATTTGCAGCAACATGGATGGACCTAGAGACTATCATACTAAGTGAAATAGGTCAGAAAGAGAAAGACAAATATCTTATGATATCACTTATATGTGGAATTTTTTAAAGTGATACAAATGAACTGATTTACAAAACAAAAACGTAGTCACAGACATAGAAAACCAACTTATGGTTACCAAAGTGGAAAGGTGGCGAGGGATAAATTTGGAGTTTGTGATTAACAGATACACAATATTATATATAAAATAGAGAAGCAACAAGGACCTAGTATATAGCAGAGAGAACTCTATTCAATATCTGGCAATAACTTATAATGGAAAAGGATCTGAAAAGGAACATGTATATATATATATACATATGTATAACTGAATCACTTTGCTGTATACCAGAAACTAACACAACACTGTAAATCAACTGTACTTTAATAAAATTATTTTTAAAAATAGACAAATGATATGAACCAACTCTTCCCAGCAAAGAAAACCCAAGTGAGTCTTAAAACACGTGAAATGGAATTCAACATCACTCACAATTGGAGATGTACTTTACAGCTATCAGAAAATGCCATTTTGCATCTAGCCCATTGGCAGAAATCAAACTTTGACAGGAGACTGTATTGGTGGGGGTGTGGGGATAAAGGCCTTCTCCTACATCACTGGTGCAAGTGGAAATTAGAACAATCCTTGTGAAGAACAATCTGTGAATGAACATATTCTTTGACATAGCTATTCTACTCCCAGGAATTTATAGAACAGAAGATGCTCCCATATGCAAAATGACTTATGTACATGGTCATTCACTGCAGCAATGTTTAAACAAAAAGT
Organism: Cephalophus harveyi; assembly: GCA_006410635.1. Lineage (NCBI taxonomy): Eukaryota > Metazoa > Chordata > Mammalia > Artiodactyla > Bovidae > Cephalophus > Cephalophus harveyi. The sequence continues at coordinate 858,811 of SJYT01052381.1, read as the reverse complement.
TTAAACAGCAATGTTTCAGCAAAATGCTGAAAACATCAGCAGAATATTGGTTAAGGAAATCATAATACATCCACATAAAAGAGTACTGTGCAGCTCTAAAAGAAGAAAAGGGTAATATTCGTTATGGATGCATGCAGATATCTCTAAGATACATCGTTAAGGTGAAATTCAGGGCTTAAAAATGTATAGATTGTGCTATCATTTATCTTACAAATCAATAAAGAAATACACTGAATATACATATCTGCTGATGTTTACAAAATCTGTCACTTGAAGAAATCCCAACAATGTTTAGCTAAAAATCCAGAATGAATGACCTCTGAATGTCCAGACTCACTCAACATGCTGAGACCTTGGTTATGCTCAGGGCTATATACTCTTCACTGGAAGGTCAGGGAAGACTAATAGCAGAGATGTGAAGAGAACCCTCAGGGAGGCCTGAGAGCTCCCTAAAGGTGTCCTCCCCAAAATGGGATTGTTTTCAAACCATGTGAATTCTCATTTTTTTCTTAATCAATTGATATAAATCTGACATTCTCATCAACAACATATTTACTTTTGTTTTAAGATAACAATGATTTCTTTTCCTGCAAGGAAGATGCACTGTATCGGTCTGAGGTCTCATACACCCACAGATACATAGTGGCCTTCACTCACCTTTGGCAGCACAAGAGATTTACCTAGGATCATACTCACATCTTTAACTATCCAACTTATTATGCTTGCTCTTTCCTCTAGAATTCCAAATAACAACAAAAATAACAGATTTGTTGCACACCTGGCATTCTATTTAAATGCTCACAGTAATCCTAGAATATGAAGATGATTAATACCCTCATTTTTAAAATGAGGGTTAAATGGCTTGTCCAGCATCACACAAGCTAAAAAGTAGAAAGGCTAACATTCCGCCACAAATGAATCAGACACCAGCATTATTTCTCTTTCTCTATATCAAGCAATTTCCAACTTTCTCTGCACTCTTCTTCAACACCCTTTTTATTTGGTTCTCTTTCTAGTGTGCCTCCTTGATTTATTAAACATTATAATTTCCTCTGGTTTCAGAGTCTACAAATTCTAGTGATTCTCAATCCTAGCTGCACATTGGACTCTCTTGAAGGGATTTTAAAATACACCCATGACCAGAGAATTCCTGGTGGTCTAGTGGTTAGGATTCAGCACTTTCACTGCTGTGGCCAGGGTTTGATTCCTGGCTGGGGAACTAAGATCCTGCAAGCCACCCAGCAAGATATATATATATCTCCATACCCATGACCAGAACTCACCTCTAGACAGTTTGTTCTCATTAGTCTGGGATGAGATCTAGGAAACAGTGTTTTCAACCACATATCTCCACTCCTAGTGTCTAGTAGACATTCACTAAATATGTGTTACCTGAATGAATGAATGGATGATGAAAGAATAAATGAATGAATGAACAAACTCTTCAGAGTCCCTTGGACTGAAAGGAGATCAAACAAGTCAGTCCTCGAGGAATTGAATATTCACTGGAAAGACTGCTGCTGAAGCTGAAGCTCCAATACTTTGGCCACCTGATGCAAAGAGCTGGCTCATTGGAAAAGACCCTGATGCTGGGAAAGACTGAATGCAAAAGAAGAAGTGGGTGGCAGAGGAGGAGATAGTTAGATAGCATCACCAACTTAATGGACATGAATTTGAGCAAACTCCAGGAGATAGTGGAGGACAGAGAAGCCTGGCATGCGGCAGTCCATGGGGTCGCAAAGAAGTGGACACAACTTAGTGACTGAACAACAAGATGCCAAAATTGTTTTTGACAATAAAGCAAGAGCAGTTTTGAAAGCCCTAGGCTAGGTGGTAAATACAGAATTGTTTTCCCATCTCCTTCTGGGATGCTGGGATAGAAGGAAGCTGCATCCCTGTAACCCACTCCATTTCCACACAAAGGAAAACTATAAATAGCAGCTCTGAATCACATGAGGGTTATGTAATACAAAGTTCACAGAGCAGGCTGCCTTTATCACTCAGGCTTAAGTTGCACTAAAATGGAAACTCAGCTGATGCCCTATGTATTAGTTTCTCTAAATGATGAAAGTCTGCAACATTTGTCCAGACCATCTATTTCCATCACCCAGGTTTGAGGCTAGTTGCCAGGACCCTTCTTGCCAAAGAATTCCTCCTGTCTTTCCTGATAACAAGAGGGAATTTCAGCAGAATTATTTTTATTTGCAAAGACCAGAATTTCCCCTGGTCAAATGTAAAGGCCATGAACATTAGCTCTTCAGACACTTGGGAACACTAGATCACAGTCTCCAGTGAAGAGGTAGATATAATACACTTCTGAATATGGTTCCAGAGAGGTCACCCCTGCTTGTTTCTGTAGAGATTTACTGATCATCTGAAATCCTTTGGTGAAACTCAAATCCACTGTGTACCATTTAAAAGGGGTTTGCCATCCTCTATGAAACAATAGGATTACCAGCCTGCCTAGGGAAAGGATTCCACTGCCTCTGAACACACAATTGACTCTCACTGGCTGATATGGGGGACTTTGGAATAAATGTTTCCATGAGTCAAAGGGCAAGTATTCAGTGGCAGAGATGGGTATCCACATTCTCCTTTTCTTTTTTAATGCCCAACTAGTCCTTATTTCCCAGCCTGGCTTGCACTTAGCCATGGCCATGTGACAGTGTTCTAGCTGATGCAATGTGAAAACTGAGGTGTACTATGTTCAGACCTCTCCAGGCACTTTGCTCTGATTTTATCTGCCTTCTGGACAGTTGGTATGGAGATGCCTCCTAGGCAACTCTGGAAGCCATGGGTTGAAGATGCTAGAGCATCACCAGTCTTGGAATTGATAAGCTCAGAATTCTTGTGTGAAATTAGGTAAGGATGTTTGCAAGGGTCACCTGGCTTACCTTTACAAGCATGGGCAATTTTTCCAAACTTCATCTCAAAACACAGACACTCTATTACAAGCCAAGGCCTGAACTGGAGGAAAGGGATACTTCAAGTAAAATTCACATTATACTCTGGATGGGTCTCTGGAACAGTTGATCAAAATTGAAATCTTTATCAAACTGTAAGTCAAGAAAATAAAAAAGAATCTTTTAAGACCTTTCTGTAATTCAAATCATAATCCACATTCCTGACCTAAGTACTTTGAAAAATATCACAGACTAGTGATTCTTTTAGTGAAACACAATTTATATTTTTCAGAAGCTGTAATGACTTCCATGATATCACTGAAGTGAGAGCAAAGGCAGAATGGGGCAAGAAGAAAATATTAATTGAACACCTAGATGAAAATGCAAAATAATCCTCAGCCTAGAAATCGACTGTGGTACAGCCGAAAGGATTCCTGGGCAGAAAGCAGGCAGTGTGTTCAATGCACAGACAGTGAGTAAATAAGCAGAACTTGTTGGTGAAGTTGGTAGAATGCTCTGGAATTCTATTCCAGAGACAGAATGATCATGATAGATGATGCTTGCTTGGCATCTATTGTCAAATGTAGATGTCTGGCAACAGAAAAGAGGGGAACTCTATCCCCGGTCGATGCCCTTCCAACTCATATCAGGGGCAAGGAGTGAAAGGGGTTGATAGAGCATGGTGTTTATTTGGGAAAATAAGTGAAAAGTCACTCTGGAGAAGAGCTCCATCATCAAATAAGCATAAAAAGAATTCTTCAAGTATGAGGGGAGAAAGTAAGCTCTTAAAACTTAAGATCTTGGCAGGAAGGAAGGGCTGATTGAGCTAAGAAATCTGTCCTTCCTTTGTCTGCGTTAGAGAGATTTGGCACAGACTGAAGGACCTTACTCAAATTTTACCACTAGCTCTAAAACCTTGTATGAAGTCTCTCCTCAGCCATCAGGCCAAATCTGAATGCAATGACTTTAAAAAGCTTCCCAAATGAGCCTTTCAGCAGTTTTATATACTGCTGAGAAAGTAGAGTGAGAACAGCTACTATGGCTAGAGAACAAGGAAAACCAAATTCTTGACTGCCCACTCCATAGATAAAACACTATCAAGCATATGTATAGCTATGAATTAAGAAAGTATATATGTGCACTACTGCATGTAATACTAACATATTAATGTTTTCTTCTTGCACTCTATATGGGTTGTCTTACATATGTTGGATACCACCACCTTCAATCTTGATACTTGCAGAGACCTTATCTTCATAAGGGTGGCTGTAGTATCAAAAAAAGATGAAAAACAATTCTTGGCTTGGGCTTTAGCTAAGTGATACTTCTACAGAGCTGTCCCTTAGTCGTGTCGAGGTTGAACATACAGACTGTGTGTTATCTAATAATGCTACACTCAAGTCTATTGCCTGAGTAACCAGAAGAATCATGCGGAAATGGAGCTCCTTAAAGGTATAACTCGTGTTTTATTTATCTTGTTCTCCACTAGGGTTAGCAGGGTGCCCTAGGACACCAAGGACATGCTAGGTCCTCAGTGATGCTTGTTGCATTCAAACATGAGTGAGTAAATGATTGAACAATCAAATGAATGCATGACAATATTTTTAAGCTACAGGAAAAACACAATATTTAAGTTTAACTCTCACTTGTCAGTGAAAAATCTCCATTGCTGGAGGAATGTACATTTTTTGCCTGGCCTACAGTCTGAAAATCCCATGACCAGAATTTAGCTAAAATTCTTTCCACTTTCTCAACAACAGCTCTTCTTCAAAGCCCTCTGAGGTCTAGGTAGGTACCACAGAGTCCAGAAGAAGACCAAGTAAAGCAACAGGGAGAAGTGATGGAAACTGGCAAAATGGAGGATGATGCATAGGGCCTGATGAAGGTGACCATTTTTGCCTCCATTAGGCCAGGTGTTGGCTTCTCTGGGTGTCTAATGGTTTTGTGACTTGTCTCATCAACTACTTTGTAAACCTAAAGACGTCTGGGAACATGAGGTGTTTCTTCTTTCTTCTGTCCCCACCACGGTCTGGTGGGATAAGAACTAGACTTGGAATCCAAACTTGCAAGTCTTCAACTCAATTAGCTAGACAGCCTTAGATAAGGAACTTAACTCCTGTGACCCTCAGTTTACTTATCCAACCAATAAGAATAGGACTACCTCACTCAACAGGCTGTTCAAAGAGCAGACAAGACTTTTGCCAACTGTAATACTATACACAAATGTAAGGATTACTATTAATTTTATCGTTAAAGTAGAGAATGAATACTTGTTGAAACCCACTGAACTGAATAGAGAGGTGATGCAATTTCTATATACGTGGCAAAAAATCAATATCTGCCTCTACTTAACTCCTTTTGAAAACAACATGTATAGAGAATATTAAAAAACATATGTAGAAAAGGCAAGCTAACACATATATCAACACATCACATTATTGTTACTGAAAGGTTGGGAATAGTGAACACTTGTGATTTTATGGTAAATAAACAAGTATTGGGCTTCCCTGGTGGGAGTCCATCTTGCAATGCAGGGGATGCAGGTTCAAACCCAAGTCTGGGAAGATCCCATATGCCTTGAAGCAACTAAACCAGACTGCTACAACTACTGAGCCCACTCTCTAGAGCCCCAAGCCACAAGTATTAAGCCCATGCACTGCACTACTGAAGCCTCAGCACCGAGAGGCCATGCTCTGCAACAAGAGAAGCCACCGCAATGAGAAGCCTGCACACCACAACCAGATAGTAGCCCCCACTTGCTGCTACTAGAGAAAGCCCATGCACAGCAATGAAGACCCAGCACAGCCAAAAATAAAATAATTTTTTAAAGAAGTATTAATAAATGCTTTCCCACTTTACAGTTTAAAATATATGTTAATTGTACATGTGCTTCATTGGCACATGCACAATATCCCTTATAAAATGTATCCTAAGCACTATGATTGTTATCACTTGAATATTTCTGTGTAGTAGAATTACTGTTAAATTTTATTTTCTTCTTTGTGCTTCTGTCTATTCTTCAAATTTTCTTTAATAAACACATCACACATTTTTTCTGACTCTGAAATATTTAAAAAGAAAAAAATTGCCCAGTTTATTCCTGACTTACCTGTCTTGGATTGGTGGGTGACCACAGACATTTATTTGTAAGAACATTTTTAAACTGTGGTAGGAGATTAGGAAAAATTTATCAAAATAACACAGTCATTCCCAGGAAAGATCTAATTAAAATCTGATTTTAAAATTCTTTATCTAATGTCTCCTAGATCTGTGGTTTAAAAGAAAAATCTGTCTGTATATGCTATTTTTGTATAAAAATGGAGACGTATAAGAGCATACATTCACACTTGCTTATTTGTATAAAGAAAACATTAGCAGGGAGAGGTGGAGACCAGAGTGAAAGGTAGGAATTCGGATGATGAGAACAAGAAAGAAACAGGACTTTGTGTTCTTTTTGTTATATTGTTTGAATTTTTAAAATGCCATGTATCATTGTAAATCAACTATATTCCAATAAAATTACTTTTAAAAAATAAAATTAAAGTAATAAAAACATCATGTGCAAGTAATAACAAATCTAACATGCAAATGTTACAAGTGCTGCTGACCTTTGTTCTAGGGAGCCAGGCCTCACACTGGGTCTTGGCTAGAGGCCGCCCTCGCCAGCGGAGAGATGGATGTGGAGGCTTATGTGGCCAGGGAAGCACTAGGCTGGTCCTGGGCTCACTCTCCTCAGTCTGCTGTGTCGTCCTCCTTAGATTTATCTGCTTCCTCTGGCAGCATGAAACCCTGGCTGCACGCTGCCTATGTTCTCTGCTCTAATCCAGGAGGGTTCTTGGTTGTCAGTTGGTCACACTGAACATAGGTGGTTATGTTTCAGGGGCTCTCTCTGTTCAACAAACTTTATAAACCAGGCTCAGTACAAACTAAAACAACACATGCCCATTATAGTCTTGCGTTCAGCGGTGTCTGAGATACAGTTGGGCAAGAAAAGCTCAGAAGGTGTCCCCTAGTGCAACCAGGCCCACTCCATGCTCCCAGCTAGGATCTGCATCAAATGGAGCCTCAGACGGCCTCTCTTGACCCCATCCATTTATTCTACTGGGAATTGCTAACATATGATTCCTTGATTAGCCAACTGCAAGCTGCCTCTTGCACACGTTCTGTGGAAGGGATCTGGGTTGCAGAAGTTTGTCAATACAGGTAGCCTAGTCACATAACTTGGCTCACAACTGGCCTGATCTGATTAGCGATGTTCCATGCAGCTCAGAGAAATGTTAAAAGTTTGTGAGAACTACCTTAAAATGAGAAACTTCAGCTCACCAGAACATACTATTGAAAAAATGACAACACAAGGAATGGAAGCCGATATTTACCACACATATAATCAACAAAGAATTAGTATGTATGAGTAACTCCTATAAATCAATAAGAACCAACCAATCAATCAATAAACAGGCAGTGTGCTCTGCAGTTCTGCAGATGTTTCTTCAACAGTATTTGGATGGCACAGACCCACAGACACCCCTTGCTCCAACTTCCCACCACCCTCCAACTCTTTTAACAGTCGAAACCTTCAGAATGAGTCACTGAGCTATCCCCAGCCACTGGCACAAGTCAACACCATTTTTTGAGATAAACGCCTTAATAATGATCAACCATGAGCTCCCAGATCCATCAGAATTATTCCTGAGGTGGAGGCTGTCATCAGCTGCCTGGTCAATATGCATCTGTGGGCTTCCTACATCTACCTCTTTCTGGGTAAGTGTGTGTGTCTGCATGAGTATCTATTTCCACTGGGAGGATTTGGCTCTCGAGGGTGTGAGCCACATTTTCTGTGAATGGGACCAGGAGAAGCAGGAAAGCTCTAAGTGTCTCTTGAAATGCAAAACCAGTGCTGCAGCTGAGCTCCTTCCAGGATGTGCAGAAACCATCTCAAGAATGAGTGAGGTAGGGACTTCCCTGACAGTCCAATGGTTAAGAATCTGCCTTCCAATGCAGGGGGCATAAGTTCAAGCCCTGGTTTGGGAAACTAAGATCCCACATGCCGCCGGACAACTAAGCCCAGTCTGCAACTACTGAGCCCCCTCACCACAACTACAGAGATACCAATGTGCCACAGTGAAAATCCTGCACCCCAAAGCTAAGACCTGATGTAACCCTAAATAAATAAATATTTAGGGAGGGAAAAAAAAAAAAGAATGAGTGGGGTAAAACCCAGGATGCTACAGAAGCCACCATTCTCAAGGAAAACCTGAACCAGGCCTTTTGGATCTGCATGTGCTGGGTTTTGCCCACACAGTCCCCCACCTCTGTGACTTCCAGGAGAGTTGCTTCCTAGATAAGCAGGTGAAACTCATCAAGAAGATGGGCAACCCCCAGACCAACCTCCACAGGCTGGCGGGTTCCCAGGCTGGGCTAAGTGAGCGTCTATTCCAAAGCGTCTCTTCAACTCCAACACAACCAGGAGCCTCTGCAGCCTGGTGGCCTTGGAGGTGCCCCTCTGGTGTGAGGGCTTCTGCCTGAAGCCCCTCTCTGCAGCCACCAGGCAGCTTTTTAACCACTCTGGAATCCTTGCCCAAACCTTGGACCAAATGGAAACAACAAAGCTTTTTGAAGAAAAAATAAATAGGCAAAGAATTTTATACCTCTTAGGTAGTTAGAGGTGGTGTTACCAAAACACAAGTCCATGTGCCTAATGCACATTGAGGCCAAACAATACCAAAACATCAAAGTTTGGAGCAGAAAACGGTTTATTGAGGGCCATGCAAGGAGACAGGTAGCTCCTGCCTTAAAACCCCTAAACTCCCCAAAGCTCTCAGCAAAGCCCTATTTTAGGAAAAGTGAGAGAGGGATGTGCTTAGTTGTTGCAAACTTCTTGGTGTGAGATCCTTTGTTTCAGAGGTCAGTTCACAGTTCCTGTAAACCTCCACCAAAAAAAAAATGTTATTCTCTGTTCTGAGAAGAAAGGGAAAGGTCCCAAGGCTCAGCTTTCACCCTGTGAGGTCCAGGTCCTGGCTAAGAGGAAGCGGGTCTGTTGGCAGCTCCCTCAGGGCCAGGTCCCCAGCCCCCCGCCCAGCTGTCATCCCTGAGGAAGCCAGGAGCCCAGGGCCCAACTGGCCGTCAGGCTCCTCAGGCCACCCAAATCGCAGAGGCTGGTCCAGCAGACCGTGTCCCAGGCAGACTGCTGCTGCCCACAGAGGCAGGCATGGGGGAGAGCTTCACCGCTGCCTCAAGGCCTGGACCTGGCCAGAGGGCAGCCTTGGTGGGGCTCTGGGGCCCTGAAGGGCACAGCCCCCAGCCTGCTCCCCTGGCCCCAGCCCAGCTCATCCCCTGGCCAGAGGCTGGGTGAGCTGGAGGGTCCCAGGGAGGAAGCCCAGATCTGCCTCTTACCTCACCTCCACCTGAGGACCTCCATCCGCCAACAGCTGGCCCACTGACGCACCAACGGTCGCTCATTGGCAGTTGGCTGCTTGGGGGAGGGGCCCACTGAGCGCCAGCCAATGGCTTAGCAGAACCACTAATGGTCTGGCGGTAACTCGCCCTGGTAACCGGGTTGGAGGGTAATGCAGCGCAGGAATGCATACGAAGGGTCGCGCCGAGCGGCCGCACTGGCGTCCTGTGGGCTGAAAAAACTGAGAAAACCGCACTTCAGGAGCCCACTCCCACCCCAGTCTATAGAGACAGAAGAGCGAGGCTGTCAGAAGACCAGGAGTCAGTTGAAGTGTCTAGGTAGAAGCTAGAACCAGGGTGGACCTATGAGGTGGGAGCTGGAGGTGCAGAGGCAACATCGTCTGAGTGACAGAGAGATAGGCACTCTGACCTCTCTCTCCCTCTTTCCTGCCAATGCCTCCCATTGGCTAAGCCCAGAAGCCAGACAGGGAACACAGGAACCTGGGAAATGCAACCTGAGATACAGAACAGAGCAGGGGAAGGACACGGAATGGGTCTGTCCCCACCCCAGTGCCCCAAAAAAGCCCTTGCACGGGAGCAGATGGAGACACACATAACAAAACTTATAGCACCACTGTTCATAACAGCAAGATAAGAGAAACAAGTGTCTATTAATAGGAAACGTGAATAAATTATAGTAGAGTCATACAATGGAATATTCTACAGTGAAAGCAAATAAACAATAGCTACATTTATCAACATGGATGAGCCTCACAAAGCCAAATAAAATAAATAAATGTTAGAATTTTATATATTTATATAAAGCATAAAAGCATGCAATGATGAAGAAGATAGATATGTTGTAAAAGTACACAGAAAAATTGAAAAAAGTATAAAGGAATACATCTTTTGGAAAAAGAGGGAGATGTGAACAGAAACAGACATGCTGAGAGTTTCAAATGTAGTAAAAATGATGCTGGGTGATGGGTACACAGGACCCATCAATATACAGGATCACTATATATTGCTATTGATAGTTGATACAAAACTTTTTCATAGTATGCTTAACTTTACAAAGGAGCTTGAAGGACTGTGAGTCAGAGTGGCTATTCTAAATGTCAGGAAAAGACTCCATTCTTTGTCTGGAGACAGAACTTGATGCCATCTGGTAGATGCAGATTGGCCCAAGAAAACCCCTCCCAGCTTCTCCCCCTTGGACCCAATCCAATTAGGCAAACAACACTTGTCCCACGAGTTCTAGACATGCAGATGGATACCATCCCAGTGGCATTCTCCTGACTGTTCTGCAGATATCGTGGGCAGGAGCTATGCACCTGGTCAGTCTTCAATGTTAGTTTCTCAAGCCTCCAAGAGGCACTGGTTCTGTGTCTCTTCATGACAAGAAACACATTTCAAAGCTCTTCAAGGGTCCCTTTGAACCACTTCCCTACTAGACTTGGGTGAGTTAGATAGTAGCATTCCCAAAGTACAGCACAGTTTTCGGAAGATCACAATCCCCCTAATCTCTCATCTCTATTCTAAGCTTTTCTACTTTTATTTTTTTGGCTAAAGGATCTAAGCAGGGCCAACTTCATAGGCATGTGACCTGTCAGACAGGCCCCCACACTTGGAAAGGCCCTGCGCCTGATTTAATGTTCTGTTGCTGTTGTCTGGAATTCAATACTTTAACAGGAGGTCCCACATTTTCATTTTGTACTGGGCCCTGGACATTGTGTAGCTTATCTTGGACCTAAGACTTGTAGGACAGGTTCTTAGAGTCATTTCCTTGTAAATCTGCATACCAGGTATGGAATTCTGAGAACGACTCTGACAACTACCTTAAAGGCCAAAGTAAAAACAGGAAGAGCCTCTTCCTAATATCCCATTACATTTTTTTACTTGTTTGTAACCTGTCTTCCCAACAAGGGGTTGTAAAGTCCACCAAGATAAGATTATTTAGCTGAACACTGTCCTCATGACATAGTATCTGGCTTACAATACCTTTCAATAAATACTCATTGGAAGAACAAACATTTACAGAATCATTAAAACTGTGTTTGTCCTAGACTTGTTTTCTAAAAACTGTTTATATGAAAAGCATATACCATAGAGGATATGTTCTTAAAGAACATGCATAACTCAATACTGATTTTTCCACAGAATGGGACATGCTTGCTCAAAATCTACAACTGTAGTACATTTTGGCTTTCATGCTGCTTTCTGTTTTCTCAAGACTAACACTAACATTTTACTCTAACTAGAGACTTGCTCTAAAATGTGTCACAGGCACTGTGACACATTTCTTGGCCTTCAAGACCATGAAAGCCCATCTAAAGTTCATTTCAAAAACCGAAGTTTCAGTCTGTTTTTCAGCCCTAACATTGTCACCCCCATTTAATGAATGCTCAGATAAGACTGCCTCAGAGTGTAAAAATATCTAAAATTATAAAATGGCCAATGTGAGGGACCTCCCTGGTGGTTCAATGGTTAAGAATCTGCCTTCCAGTGCAGGGAATGCAGGTTCAATCCCCAGTCCATGAACTAGGATCCCACATGCCTTGGGGCAGCTAAGCCCTCATGCACAACTAAGGTACTGGGCACTGCAACTAAGACCTGATACAATCAAAAATAAATATAAAATTTTCTTTTAAAAAAGGCAAAGAAAACAACCTCCCAAAGTCTCATTCATTACTAGTTAAGTACAACTGCTCAATCAAAATACAACTGCATAAGGAAATACTATGAAGCCATTAAAAAACTGACGAGGTATATGTTAATGATATGGAATATATAATTAAGTTTAAAAAATGGCCAATGTGAAAATAAGCAAAGTCCTCACCATAGGCACCTACCTACAGAAGCTCTAACTCAGGGAAGCCACAGCCTGGTTGACACAACACTGACAAAGGGCTGCAGGTCTGTTTTTCCTGCCAAACTGCCCAACAGCAATGCATATACCAGTGCTACCGTTCATGGGGTTGCATGGCTTGCAACCTCAAACAAATTTTCAAAATCTGGTGGTATTTCCATTACTTCTGATTTTACATGTGAGCTTAAACACACTTAGATTACCTGACATTTGCATAATTTAACTCCCACAAATGCCACCACTCCATGTGTCACTAGGTCACCTGTGTTTCAGTGTGTCTATAAACACACTGCTTTACACCAAACAGAACAACTCGGGGACGGTGAAGCAAGAAGGCGATGGAGGCTCTGCAGCACCAGATGACCCGAAGTGGTTCTGGCAGCAAAATCAAACACAGGGATAGTTTAATGCAATTTGCTCCACATGGCAAATGAGTGAGGAAGTGAAATATCTGACTAATACCTAATATTTAAATCCTAGACAAAACATTTCTGTGCAAATAGGGAAGTGCTTTATTTACTCTGATCCAAGTCAAAGGTAGCTGGATAATTAGTTTTCTTTAAACAACATTCAGCTTTGCTGACATCTCATTTTCCAAAAGCAGCTGTTAGCCAAATATAGTATTGTTTATTCGCCCCCTGGAAGGCTGTTTTTAAAAAGCACTTCTTCTGGTAAAAATATTGCATCACATAATTGGAGATAACAGGAAAAGTAGGAGTTGCTGTTTGTAATTAAATAAACATTTGCTCAAAAGCCCAGTTTTCTGTTTGTGAATAACTCCTTTATTTTGTGCCATTAGGCACACTGAATTATTGCTGTTTATTCCCTGCTTTTCAGCCTTGCTAGGAGATATTCCAAACATGGTAACACACGAGATATTTCTCTTAAAAAACAATATAAGAGATAAGGCTGAAGTTCTTTGCCTTTTTCCTTTATACATGAGCCAGCTATTCCACTGACAGAGACTTATGAATATATAATATTAACATCACAATGTTTATTATCTGATACATACTTTTATACAATTGTATTTGGATAAAGTTTACTTTTTGGTTATTTTTCAGACTGCGACTATTTAAAATACCTGTAGATCTGAGTTAAACTCCCTATTACCCTCTGAGAGGAAGTGAAGAATGAAAAATCACCATTGCTCTTCCAAAGAAGACACTCCATACATCTTACAATGTGCTTGGCTTGCATGTGTTGCTTGCACTGTTGGCTATAACACTTTTAATTTCTAGGAACTGAAAATCTATGCAGCATTCTCTGATCTGACTTCTATTTTCTCTTCACTTATCACTTGGGTTCTCTCTTATATGAACATTTTATTGTTGGAGTGGTTTGCCATTTCCTCCTTCATGGGGCTTCCCAACCCAGGGACCGAACCTGCATCCCCCATGTCTCCTACATTGTTCAGTTGCTTCGCTGTGTCCAACTCTTTGCAACCCCACAAACTGCAGCACGCCAAAACTCCCTGTCCATCACCAACTCCTGGAGTTTACTCAAACTCGTGTCCATAGAGTCGGTGATGCCATCCAACCATCTCATTCTCTGTAGTCCCCTTCTCTTCCTGCCTTCAATCTTTCCCAGCATCAGGGTCTTTTCTAATGAGTTGGCTCTTCGCATCAGGTGGCAAAAGTATTGGAGTTTTCAACTTCAGCATCAGTCCTTCCAATGAATATTCAGGACTGATTTCCTTTAGGATTGACTGGTTTGATATACTTGCAGTCCAAATCTCAAGAGTCTTCTCCAACCCCGCAGTCCAAAAGCATCAATTCTTTGGCGCTCAGCTTTCATTATGGTCCAACTCTCACATGCATACATGACTACTGGAGAAAGCAAAGCTTTGACTGGATGGACCTTTGTGGGTCATAATGAATGCCAAAACCTGGGGTGAGAGAGGTGAGATGTTTGCGGTTTATGGTTATCCAACCTGCTAGAACTTTCTGTTAGCATGGGTAAGTAAGAGCTCCCAACATATAAATAACATTGCATTTGCCATCCAGTCCCTGAGGCTTCAGATTGATGTTGACTAGTCTAAACAGTTTTGTGCTCACCTGGGAAATCACAAGCCTTTTATGTTCTGAACCATTTTCCATTAGTGCCTGTACATGAGAAGTAATTCAAACAAGAAGCCAAAAAGCATTTCTAAAACTATGTTCAAATTTTAGCAAGATTTAAGATAGAGCAAATGTTTGGCTTCCCATTTGGATCCTTGAAGCAGTGAACACAGTTCATGAAGAATAGATTTATATTTTCTTGCACATAAATATGTTTGTCATGATACCAGAACCATTGAGACAAATGGCTGTGTTCAGTTGGGAAATCTATCTTTTCTGTCCTTATTATAAAGTATATATTGTGGTATAATTATTCTTGTGGTTTTATAGTTAAGGGCATTTTTATGGTATAGGAAGCTTGTATTGAAATAGCATAGGCTACTTAGTTACTACAAAGCTCTTTACAAAAACTAACACTCATTAGGAAATAAATTCTCCCCATTCTGCTTCTGTTATTCCATCATTTCCTTAACAGAAAAGAAGAGCATGGCTTTGAAATTTTATCTCAAGAGAAGAAACAACTGCCTGTGGAAGTGTATTTTACAGATTTCTACTCCTAACTGGTAAGAGTAGGTACATATACATAAACATTCCTCAAGTTTGTAGGTTCTTTGAAACAATAGGGATACATTTCCATCAGTACCATTTTACACAACCAAAACTAGAAGCTGCAGTTAAAACAATGATTATGAACAATAGAGCTTTTAAAGGGAAGATATTTAATTATGTAAAGATTTATAACTGTAAGGGTGCTTTAGTTGGAGGTTCCTTTAAAAGCATATGATTGTTATTTTAGTATGGATGGCTGTGACTCTTTGGGGTTGGAATGACAGAACCTCAACTCAAACTAAATTAAGCAAAAACAAAAAACCCACAATTCCTACACCTACAAGGGATACTGAGTAGCTCCAAATGTTAAGGTAGCTCTGCCAGAACCAGGTTTGAGGACCAGAGTCCAGGTTCATCAAACCCCCAAGAACCTTTCTCTATTCATCACTTTCTTGGCAGAATGGGGGAGATGCCTCAGGCTCCTAGCCGTCATCCCAGTTTAGCAGTGTCAGCAGAAAGACTTCATTCTCTCAGGGTTTCCATAGCAAAATGGACCCTCATGGGTCTTATTTAGGTCATTTGCCCACCCCTTGAGCCAATGACTGCTGCTGGCTTACAGTTTATCACTCTGATCCAATCTGGGTCATCTGTATGAAAAAGGAGCCAGGATTAAGAAGCTCAAGAGGACCACATGCAGCGGAGTAAAAGTGGGACAGGAAAATGAACATGGACTGAAAACCATCTCACCTTGGTCCTTTCAACCTTGAAGTAGAGGTCTCAGGAGCTTTGGGGCTCCATGGGGAAGCCTGAAACCTGGGGGCTGGTTTGGACCCTGAGCTGGGAGGGAACTCCTTGGCACCTGGGCTGCACTAGCTTTACTATTTGCCTGCCTTCTTGAGTTCTTTCCTCTTAAACTTTAGAAACCAAATACATGTTCTATCAATTTATCTTGGGAACCAACACAATGCCATGAAAAGAGAACACTGTGAAGTCAGAAAGCTCCCAAGTCCTTGCTCCTGCTTTTAACTAGCCTTGCAACCCTTGGCAAATTACTTGAGCTTTATGAATCTTAGTTTCACCGTTTCTAAGATGAAGATGCCCACTCCCTTACAAGATTGCTGGGAAAAACAGGAAGTGTATGTGAAGCACAGTGGCTGCTCACCAGAGATGTTCAGTTATTGTTGAATGGAACCATAACCTATGAGTGACCTTAAAGGCCTGGGATTAGTCTAGCACTTGAGGTTCTAGACAGAGGGCTGTGGGGATGAAAGAACAGGATATGGCCCCAGCCCTCAGTAAGGGAGAAAATAAAAGTGCTAAAAGTAATGTAAGAAAAAAGTGGGAGACTTTAAAGGAGAAAGGAATTGCCATGTACCAGGAACTTTACCCCATATCCCCCATCTGGTGTACCTTGTAATGCCATTGTTAAATGCCATCTGTTAAGATTTAAGAACCAATTACTGTGACAGAAAAATAGCTTACTGCCCAATTTTTGCAATGTATTGAAGAGAACATTAGGGGATCCTGACAAAGAGACATGTACTATATCTGTATGTGTATGTCTGTGTGTGTGTGTATTCATGACNAACTATCTTGAACAAAAGATAGGGAATAGATACTCTTGTTCTTTGATCGGTTTTCACTTTACCCTGTATCTTAGAAATCACATCATATCAGTTTATTGAGATCTTATTCATTCTTTTATTCTATTTTTCAATGTATTTTTTAAATGCAGTTGCATGGTACTCCATTGTGTGAAGGGACTGTAGTTGTTTCTACTCTCTTCTATATTTGAGCATTAGGTTGTTACCCACATCACACCATTTAAAACAGTGATGCAATGAGTAACCTTTTGCATGTGTATTTTCATGTTTGGGGGGTTGTATCATGAGTAGTAACCTCAGATATGCAGATGACACCACCCTTATGGCAGAAAGCGAAGAAGAACTAAAGAGCCTCTTGATCAAAGTGAAAAAGGAGAGTGGAATAACTGGCTTGAAACTCAACATTCAAAAAACTAAGATCATGGCATTTGGTCCCCTCATTTCATGGCAAATAGATGGGGAAACAATGGAAACAGTGAGAGACTTTATTTGCATGGCTCCAAAATCACTGCAGATGGTGACTGCAGCCATGAAATTGAAAAATGCTTACTTCTTGGAAGGAAAGTTATAACCAACCTAGATAGCATATTCAAAAGCAGAGACATTACTTTGCCCACTAAGGTCCATATAGTCAAGGCTATGGTTTTTCCAGTGGTCATGTATGGATGTGAGAGTTGGACTGTGAAGAAGGCTGAGTGCCTAAGGATTGATGCTTTTGAACTGTGGTGTTGGAGAAGACTCGAGAGTCCCATGGACTGCAAGGAGATCCAGCCAGTCCATTCTGAAGATCAACCCTGGGATTTCTTTGGAAGGAATGATGCTGAAGCTGAAACTCCAGTTCTTTGGCCACCTCATGCAAAGAGTTGACTCATTGGAAAAGACTCTGATGCTGGGAGGGATTGGGGGCAGGAGGAGAAGGGGACGACTGAGGATGAGATGGCTGGATGGCATCACGGACTCGATGGACATGAGTCTGAGTAAACTCCGGGGGATGGTGATGAACAGGGAGGCCTGGCGTGCTGCAATTCGTGGGGTCTCAAAGAGTTGGACACGACTGAGCGACTGAACTGAACTGAAGCGACTTCACTTTCACTTTCATGCACTGGAGAAGGAAATGGCAACCCACTCCACTGTTCTTCCCTGGAGAATCCCAGGGATGGGGGAGCCTGGTGGGTTGCCATCTATGGGGTCACACAGATTGGACATGAAGCGACTTAGCAGCAGCAGCAGCATAGCATATGAGATCTTAGCTCTTGGACCAAGGATCTAACTCATGCCCCCTGTAGTGGAAGCCCAGAGTCTCAATACTGAACCACCAGGGAAGTCCAATATGTGTTTTATCTCTTTACTTATTTGTAACCATATCACCTAGTATAAATATAATGGAAGTTACATATGTAACTCCGGGAGTTGGTGATGGACAGGGAGGCCTGGCATGTTGCGATTCATGGGGTCACAAAGAGTCGGACACAACTGAGCAACTGAACTGAACTGAAGATTTAGGTTTAAATTCCAATTCAACTTCTACATGTATGCTGACTCTGGGTCAGTTTCTCCTTCTGCACCATGCTTCCTCAGGTAACAAGATGACTAGGTTTCTGTTCAGTTCTCCAGATTTCTGAGAACTACCCATGCAGTGATTCTCAAAGTGGTCCTTGGACCATCATATCACCACCTGGAACGTGCTAAGAAAGTGTATTCATGGCTATGCAGGACCTACTTAAAACTGGGGATGCACAAGAAATCTCTTAACAAGCTCTCTAGATCCTAATTGAAGTTTGAAAACCAGACTTTTCAGTATTCTAAGGAATGCAGGTGTTATGATACCTTTTTCCCTTCTCAACAAATAAGTCTATGACTCTCAACGCATTTCTCCTGAAGTTTTTAAGGCATCTTAGAAACTCAATATTCAAACTACTAAATAAATATCCAAACATTCAGTATGGGACTGAAAAGGTCTACTCTTGCTTCCAATTATAACTCCTTTCTCCAAAGGTCAAAAGTTACAATCCTTGTCAGTACCATTACTGTCCCACCTGAGCTGTTTCCTAGATGTTATTTTTAAGCCAGAAGTTTCTTCCTCTTCAGGGACTTTCACCCTTTATCCCTCCATCCTTTGCTTTCTCTTTAGTCACTCAATACTCTATCCATCTTGCCCCAGATCTACTCAAACAATGCCCACTACTCTCAAACTCTACAGCCCACAAACATACCTAAATGTCTCTATTCTGTCCACAAGATGCAAAATGACCCTAGGGTCCTAGGAATATGGCAACTGTTTAAATAGGGATGGGGCTGAAGTTGACCTATTATTAAGTACAGTTCACTAGAAGCACTAATGTACCAAAAACGTTCAAGTTTCCTTTTTTTACTAATTAAAAATTATTTTATTGTTAATCCAAGTCCCCAAAAGACCTTTTATTCACTAAAAAATGTTTTTTTTCAAACATTTAATTCACACAGGCCATGTCTACATATAAATTAATGATTTTATTATACATTATGTATTAACTTCTTTGCATCATTACTGCCTTTGTATTTTATGTTTAACAACAACAACAAATCCTTCTCTAAAGCCTACAGACAATAAGATACAGCATTAGTACAGTATATGGAAGTCTCCTATTGGTGATAAAATACACAAACCTCTCCCCTCACCAAAGAACTCTGTACAGCCTAAATCAGAAATAGAACAAGTCAGAGATAATGCAGGATAACATAGTTTTCAGACAACTAAAACTAGATGTTGGTCCAAAGTTGTTAAAGTCACCACCAAATGGCGATAATTAGGTGTATCAGAATCATCTTGGGGGACTTTCAGGGTAGGAAGAGAGTTAGTCTCAGGTGTTTCTAGCACAGAACAGATTTAAGAGCTACTGACCCACAGACAAGATCCACTTTAAAATCAATCAGAAGCGCCACAGCACAAGCCAATTTAAAAATATGTATGAGATGAGGACCCAATTCAGTGGCTTTTCAACTAGTCACTGAAGCTGACATAAACACTTTACTTAGGACTACACAGAGAGCTGGAGC
The DNA here is from genome assembly GCA_006410635.1 of Cephalophus harveyi. Lineage (NCBI taxonomy): Eukaryota > Metazoa > Chordata > Mammalia > Artiodactyla > Bovidae > Cephalophus > Cephalophus harveyi. The sequence continues at coordinate 839,397 of SJYT01052381.1, read as the reverse complement.
AGAACAAAAAGTATGTCTCATTACAGCAACTGGTGGCAGGGTTCTTCCATCTCATTTCCCTGGTCCACCAAGTCGGTTCTGAACTGATGAATTACTGACTTTTCAAACAATTAGACTGCAAGGAACAATAGCAATGAGCATGCCGGCAGGCTGCTGCTACCGAATCCACAAGGCCCCAAACACTGGTGATACGAGTGCATCTACATACTGTTGAAACAGAAGGACCAAGAAATAATTATATAAGACACACTGATAGTTTTGTGGGGGCAGGAGGGGTAGCAGTATCAGTTATCAATGCTGATTCTACACCGCTAAAGTTCTGTAATGCACAATTGAAAAGTAGACCCATTTCAATACTTCATAGACAGTCTGCAGATACTCCATTTCACCATCTCAATTAATTCTTTTGTGTGACCTTTCACTTACCAAATTCCCACCATGAAATCTCTCAACAGTGTGACCTCAGACGACTTCCATCTCTAGTTGCATTCCCTTACTGCAGGCTGGCTTCCACCAAAAGACCTAGAAGACGGCTACCAAACCTCTCACCTTATGCCCTGTTGCCAAAGAAAGTGACCCACACTTTCTCCTCATGTGAAAAAATTAGGAGACAACAAGATTAGGTAGATCACCCATTACATACATACTCAATCAACTGAATCAGCCAAACAAGAAGGCTCATTCCAGTCATGGGAAACCAGCATGAAAAACAGAGCATATGGGCAGCCAATGGACAGCTGTACACTAAAAATGATAAAAATTATTTTTAGAGACACTTCTTTTGGCAATAACAAACAATCTAAATTAGGCTACGTACAGGTAAAAATCACAATGAGCAGCATTATTAAACAATTCCAAAAGCTAGTGATCTTGGCTAAATAATTATACATTAGAACCTTCTAAGAAGGCTGCTAATAAACTAAACTATGTCAAAATTTGCAAAGAGTTTTAGTCAGACTTGAAAGCCAAGATAAGCAACTCCTTTGTATGGTTATTACCTCTGACCAAAGCACAAGAATTCACTCAGACAAATAACTTTCATAAACTACCTAAAAATAGGATAGCTCATAAATTTTCTAAACTGTTCTTTCCTGCTGTGGACAGCCCTTGATCTCTGACTGTAAAACTTAGCAAGCTCTGGCATATACTAATGTTAGTTTTACAAGTTACTAAAAACCTCTATAAATTAAGCATCGTCTCTCAAATCTGGATAGTTCTCTCATTCTGAATGCCTAAACACTGAGGTCACAAATTGAAATACCAGTAGAAAAATATTCATCTTTAGGCAGGTTGTATAGTTACCACATAACAAGAAACTGACAAGAAAATTTAAACAGAGTATAAAAATACTTCAAAGTATTATGAACTTTGAACTTAGCACACTTTCCTAAACTTTAGTATTTCCAACAAGAAGAGAAGACTGGGGTAGCATTTTAGATGGTTTAAGCTAACTCAAAAATTTCCTGATTCCTGACATCAAAACTAGATTTATATAGTTTTATTATAGTAACAAACAGCTGTTACAGTGGGATCTACAAACATATACAGAATTATTATATTTAAATTCATATAGAACAGTATTTACATTTATTAAGTTACTTTTGAAATCAAAAGATGAAGTACAGATTAAGTTTTACAACAAAGAAAAGAAAAATACACAAGACAAAAACAGATATGAACAGTAAAAATACAATTATCTGCTCTTGACACAACACAGGAAAATTGTCAGAAAGCTACATCTTCTTAATTTGACTGTCCAAATCATTAAAGTACGGATGATTCAGTGCCATTTTGCCAGAAATTCGTTTGGCAGGATCATAGATTAACATTTTCTGTGTGAAGGAAAGATATTTTAAAAGGTTATTTATTTTAAAAAAAAAAAAAAAAAAAAACCCCAAAGCCTTACTTTTCTACCAATAAGCCATATGCTAATAATTTAGAAAAACTACTAAATGAACATTCCTATTAGTTTAACACCAAACCACATGAATGTTTTACCTCACCCTCTAGCTCTAAAATGATCTATTCTTTAAATCACAAATATCTTGATAACCTTTTTGCTATAAATTACATTTTAAGACACCAGCATTCATGGATAACTTTAAAACCAAGGCATAAATTTAAGAAAGATTATTTAGTTAATTATATCTACTTTGAGAATTAAAAGGCCCTCTGAGTTATTTACAACATTCCTGAAATTGTGGTAATTAATTATAGCGGTTTCTAATGTAGCTTTCAGCAAGTTTCTAATAAAAACAAAACCAGCGTGCACTATGCTATAAACAGAGTTAAAATGAGTCACTAAATGAACTATGGTCAGAAAACTTAAGTGTTAATGTTGATTTACACATCAGCAGAAAAGTTTGGATAAAGTTAAAATGTATCTTAAAGAAATCTTAAAACTAAATCAATAAGCTAACCTAGAGATATTTTTACTATCTTGTTACCACTTAAGCTCTTATTCTATAGCTAGCACTCTACTTTGTTCATTTCATGTTACTTAATCCTGACAACAAAAGGTAGGAACTAGTCCCACTTTATAAATGAGAATACTGAGGCTCAAAGAGGTTAAGGAACTTGCCTAAGTTCACAGAGCTTACAAGTGAGAAAGATGAAATTTGAAACCAAGACTAACATATAGTTTACAGTAGGAATTATCAACCTGGTGAGACTGCCCCTAACGGGATATTTGGCAATGTGTAGATACATTTGGGGTTGTCACAGCTGGGATGAAAATGTGTTAATGGCATCTAGAGGACACAGAAATGGGATGCTGTTAAGTATCTTAACGATGTACAGGACTGTCTCCAGCAGCAAAAAATGATCCAGTCCAAGATGTCAATACTGGCCAGACTAAGGAACCGTGATTGACAGCATGATTTTCATTTGGTTAACTAAAGTGACATTCTTTGAAATGTTCAAGAATCCCAGACTGGGCCAGGAATACAGAAGGCCTTTTACATCACATCATCAATACTGATGCACAAAATATCTGAGTGGCAGTAAAGGACCCTGGACTGCACTGTAAGCATTTGGGAAATCTGAGCTGGAGTTGGCGGCATGATTATAACCTGTCAAAGAGGCCCAAAGATCAATTAGAACACATGTATGATGATACAGCAATAGATTTTTTTCCTTTGTTTAGTAACCTACCAAAATTTCTTTTTTGGAATTACATTACCTGAGAGTCATAAGATTTAGTTCCTTCTAACACCTCAGTATTTAAATACTGTTCTAGAATAAATTTCCTGGGGCAGGTCTAGGACAATTTATTTTATCCTAACAAATTACTTTTTGTCTTATTTTTAAAGAACACAGCTATTTAGTTGGAACAGCAACATAATAGAGGGGAAAGTTTTAAGAACTACATTCATCCATTTGCTAACCTATCTGATGTGGAAATGAGGCACAAGGTGAGAAATGGAAATTCATGCAGCAAAGGCTTAAATAACTAAAAATATGAAAAAATAAGGAAGACACCTATGTCGAAAAACTAAAAACCAGCAAATACCAAGACAAAAAAGCTGGAAAGGAGGGCCACTCCAAGTCAGTCACTTACAGCGTTATTATTAATGCTGTCCTCTCCTTCAGAGTATCTATAGCTATCTATCAGATTAAAAACAAATCAACAAGGATAACAAAAAAATGCCAAATTCTCCTCTCAAAACCACTACAGTTTTTCATATCTAAAATGGAACTAGCAATGTGCTTGCTTCAGCAGCACATATATTAAAATGGAGCTAGTAATAAACCTAATAGACATAACAGCTATGTGTCTAGCTCAACAAATGTTGGTTTCATTCATATTTCCTAGGTAAAGACAAAATTAAGTACATTCAGAATTAATTATCCATGGTGTTAAAACCAATATAAAGGGCATTCCTTACCGAGAGTAGATCCAAGCCATTTTCATCCAAGTTTTTGACATGGGATGCTAAGCTTCCTGGTTTCCACTTGGGAAATGTACTCTTGTAGTCCTGTAAAGATTCCACTTCTGGCCACACTTCATTATTAGGAGTGCCCAAAGCTCTAAAAAGCCACAGCAAAACAAAAACTTACAAGTTAAAGCATCAACATAATTCTTGCTATCTCACATGTTAATTTTAAAGTTCTTAACAGCTCAAGCATAAATCAAAAATACCTGAAAATTCTGAAGAGTTGATCAATTTCTGAATCCCCATGAAAAAGCGGTTTCTTTGTTGCTAATTCAGCAAATATGGTACCTATACTCCAAATGTCCACTGGAGTTGAGTAGCGAGCTGACCCCAGCAATACTTCTGGAGATCTATACCAGAGTGTCACTACCTATTACAAAGAAAATACCTTACTTGGAATAAATGTGGCACATTAAATTACCTAAATGTAAACATTTATATTAGGACTGTCCTTTAGAATGCTGCACGATTGTCTCTGATAGTGTTTAAAAGTCAATGAACTACACACAATACTAAATGTTAGATAAATACTTCATTTGTAAGTTATACTCATTAAGGAGGAAAAGATAAAAGCATACCAAGTCTTTTAAAATCAATAAAAGGCAAGGATCAAAACAGTCAAGACAGCTTTCAGTTAAAAACAAAAGCACAGTGACACTGGATTTGGGCTGACACTAAATGGTACAAGTGCCTGCATTGCTTACAAGCTAAAATCACAACCAAGGCAAACAACAGCTTATTAGTGGGCTAGCACCGATCTACTATCTTAGCATATCCAATTTATCACAATGGAGGGCAACAGCGTCTATTTAAACCAGTGGAAACCAAATAATATATATTTATAGATCCATGGGAAAAATTATAAAAAGGAATGATTAAAAAGGAGCCAAGACATCTGACCAGAGGTGTACTGTCACGAGTTTTGATCTAGAGGAAGTCTTTGAGCACAAGGGTAGACAACTCCACAGAAGACAAGGTTTCCCCATAATCCTTAACTGTGATTCAGCATTCCCTTTCCCTCCAGAAACAGCAAACAAAAAGCCAAGTCATCAATATAACAGGGACAAAACGTGGTGAGGATGAGATGGCTGGATGGCATCATGGACTCGATGGACGTGAGTCTAAGTGAACTCCGGGAGATGGTGATGAACAGGGAGGCCTGGCGTGCTGCGATTCATGGAGTCGCAAAGAGTCGGACACGACTGAGCGACTGAACTGAAAAGCATCTGAAATAGTCGTACTTAATCAAAAAACCCTTTTAACTAGTCTTTTTCAAGACAGGATCCAAACGAGACAGAAGTCACATGTAATTTGAACAGGGAACCTTTACTATACAGGATGAGTAACTGTAACAGAGGATTGTAATAATCAGAGACTGACTTGTAGGAATAAATGACTCCTTCCCGCAATGCCTCTCTAGCACCCTCTACTGTCAAAGGTAACATCCCAGCATCTGGCAAAGGAAAAACACTCAAAAAGTTTCAGATGCATTTTCACATAGCCAACAATGAAGGGTTACTTTGGACTAGAGAGGCAATAAACTGATACTGGCACAGATTGGAAATCTTTCTGAGTATTTTTTCTTGTCTTAAAAGAATACAGAAAACAATCCCCTCAATCACACATAACAAAAGTACCAAAAAACGTACCTCATGTGTATATACTCTAATAGGAATTCCAAAAGCTCTGGCAAGGCCAAAATCTGCCAGTTTAATTGTTCCTTTATCATCAATCAATAGATTTTGAGGTTTTAAGTCCCTGTGGAGAACTCTTCTAGAGTGACAAAACACAATCCCTTGTAGGATTTGGTACAAATAACTCTGGAAGAAGGAAATATAAATTAGAAACTTAACCATACGATGAAATGATTTTCTAAATAATCTTGGCAGCCTTCTTTCAAAGACATAAGAAATTATATTGCAGAGAAATAAACAATTTACCAAAAAAGTTCTCAGGCCACTTGAGACTAACAGGAAGTATCTGGGGGGTGAGAAGCATTTATATCAAGTATTATGTTTGTACAACTAAGACAAAGATATTCACCTTATGGGAACATCTACAGACACTCAATTCATTTTCTTTTACTTATTCTGGTCCCTAATTCTTAAGTAATAAGGTAATTTTCTATACAGAAAGTTTCTTAAACTTTTGTTTTATATATTTATAGCAACTCTAGTTCTGCCCTGAGTAAGTTTAGACTTTTCCATTTCTATCTTTATCTCTATATATTCATTTCCTCTTTGGAAACACTGGTCACAAATGCTGTTTAGCAGTTCAGAGAAGTGTTTTGTAAGACACTTGTTGCCAACACAATGTAACTGACATTTGAAGCAACATGGGTACTACAGAAATATAAAATATAGTATTGACTATAAAGTTCAATATTATAAAATACATAACACCAATCAGTTGGAACAACTGGCTAGCCATTTGGAAAAAAAATTAAGAACCCTAGTTCTTACATCAAAATAAACCTTTGATCGATCTAGAATTTAAGACAAAAGGAGGAATGGTAATCTACTGAAACCACTAGAAAAACACTGTCATGTACTGTTCTAATACACGTGATCTTTGCATGAGGAAGACTTAAATAAGACATAAAAATCTCCAAAAGTCATGTACTGATATACAGAATTATGTTAAATTATAAAAATAACTAATGGTATATACACACCATTAACAAAAGACAAAAAAAAAAAGGAATAAAAGAACTATTATCAACACATTACCAACAAAAGGCTCTTAGAAACCAGTGAAAAAAGTATCCTAACAGAATCATCAGTGAAAAATATGTAGTGTTTATAAAATGGCTAAGAAATAAAAAATGTTAAACGAAAGGCAAAATGATGTTAATGTATTTTTCACATAGTATTGTTATCAAAAAGATTAATGACAGTGATGTGCTAAAAAATATACATACACCATGATGTTGGTCTAATTTTTTAGAATTAACTGGCACTATCAAGATTTTAAGTGTAAATAAACATCTTCAACCCACTGATTTCAGTGGTGAGACTCCTATAAAGATACACAGGAATATAAAGATATTCATTGCAGCACTAACCATAAGACATGAGTCACCAAGCTGGAAAACAACTTCAATGTCCACCAGTATGGAATTGGTTTACGCAATTATATCAGACATTAGAACGATGGGTAGACCTACGTAGACTAACGTTTTACACAGTAAAAGGGAAAGTAATGCATATATACTGCTGCTGCTAAGTCACTTCAGTCGTGTCCGACTCTGTGCATATATAAAATTCCATTTTTATAAAAAGTTTATGTATATAAACATACAAAGTTGACATACAAGTATCTCTAAGATTACTAATAAAACAAAGGCTGCATCTGAGGAGTGGTTTGGTAGAGATGGTATAAGGATAATTATTTTAAATTTAAATGAAACAATCTCTACAATAAATTAACCAAAATATATATTCAAATCCAGAATAAAATGAAACTGCCAGCTAGCATCACCCTGTCCCAGGCTTTTGTTCTTCTATTTTACACATATCTGACTGACAAAGAACAGAATATCCTAGTTTCCAACAATACACATTAGTTCTTTTATGTTTTTTCAGGCAGTACTTTTCACTTTACAATCAGAAGCACTATCTAGTAACAAAATGGATAATTGTTAACAACCTAACCTATTGACTATGTGAGAAAAAACAATATATTCTTTAATGAAACATTCTTTTCTTCCTTGTTCTACTTTCTAACACTTTTTCCAAGTATATTCTCATGAAACACAGGCACTTCTAAAGCGTAGACCCTTTACATTCACAGTAGATAAACACTAACAAAATTAGGCAAGATTCTTACCTTAACAAGTGAAGAATCCATGAACTGACCAGGAGGGATAGAATCCAAGTATTTCTTGAGATCCATGGAAAGGAATTCAAAGATGAGATACAACCTGGAATCCTGCATAAGCACATCTTGAAGACTGAAAAATAAAACAATTACAAATCTTAACATTTTTGATCTCTCACAAAATAAAATGGCTTCTATACACAACATAGTTGCTATTAGAAAAAGCAGGCCATAAGCAATTTCTACAGTAACAAATTCATGCTATACTGTTCTGGAATAGAAGAGGTGGTACCTTCCCTAGTAGTGAAACCGTAGTATTAAACTAGAATTTGAGAAAGGAACCTCAGGGCAGCAACTGAAAATTAAGTGATATTACAGGTGCTAACTTGGTAAATGGCCTGTAGTTCAGAAGAATATTTCTAGGCTGACTGCTTGTTGCTTAGAGCTTGTCTTTCCATTGAGGCAAATCATAGAAATTAACTTTTTAAAGTATTATCTAACCTTACCAGTTGTTCACCATCTCAAGCGCCCAAAATGCAATTAAATCCTAACTTTCACCTGATCTAGCTACCCATCTCAGGTCGCTGATTAAGGAGTCCTTATAGACCAGAGCTCTCAGGGTTGGAACGGTGACAAAGCTTTGTGAAAAAAGACTTCCTTGTCTCCCTTGACCAGTTTATCCTGATTTTCCAGCCCCGACTACTAATCTCTATCACCAAGCCCCTCTAACTCTATTCCTGCTTTAAAAGCCTAGGTTTTTCTATGCCCAGCATTCTCAACGAACAAAAATAGTAGGATTCTATTCCACTCAGAAAGGTTCGATCAGAAATTAAGCAACTGTAAAAATTTTCACAATGAAATTCACTTGTGAAATAGCATGCGGAAAATGATTCAAATTCAGATATTATACCATACCTGACTATATTTGGATGACGAAGCTCTTTTAATAGAGATATTTCCCGAATTGCAGTACTAGGAACCCCTTCCTCTTCACTTTCTAGTCTGATTTTCTTCATGGCTACCACTTGACCTGTAGTTTTGTGTCTACCCTTATACACAACTCCATAGGTACCTGAAATAGACAAAATAAGTGTCTGCTATGTGACAACCTCCACAAACTAAAAAAATTTTTAAAAAGATGATTGAATTCCATAAGGTGTCACATGATAGAAACATCTGCTGTGGCCACAAAGGAAGCATCTCATTCATAATTATACTCTCATCACTTCTGAAAGAAAAGAGGCTAATTACAACCTAACCTATCTGCAGTTTAGAAAATCCATATAGTCATCACAGGTTCCCCATACAATTCAAACTACCAGTAATTTTCCAGCACATTTTAGAGAAAAAGGATCATTTGCAAATTGGAATATATGTCCTGTCAAATATCCTACCCAAGGTAGGCAGAAAATAAATGCAGGAAGCCTCACATCCACTTGGAAGTTGAGAACATGGATTCTGATGTATGGGCTTTAGCTAATGAGCAACAATTTCAATATAAGGGATCCTGGGGCGGTTGGGCACCGAACAGAAAAGGCAGTAAGGGAGATGGAGTAGTCAGCTAAACACAAGTTCACATGCATGATATGCTGAATCCCCTAGGTAAGTGATTTTTAATCTGGGGTTGGACAATTTAAGGGAGATCTTGACTCCCTTAATTATATGAAAATTTTCTTAAATAGCTTTACTATTTTTCCTATGATACCAGTGTAACTTCAAAAGCGATTAGGAGGGACCTATTTATATCTAGGGAAGTCTATTTTATAGTTTTTTAAGAGTTTCTTCAAAACTAGTAGTATTTCAAAAAAGGATAAGAACCACTAACAAACAAATGATCTACTTGTTTGATCAGAATATTAAGGATGGCTTGCTCAGTGACAAACTGATGCTATATAAACTCTTTTCAAATAGAGAAATTCTATCCAATTGTCTGTGTCATGGTGTCATTTTAAAAATGTAAGTTAACATAAAATCCATTGTATATTATTTTGACAAAATTTGGAGTAATTGTGCTTTGGGTAACCAGCTGATCTGGGAATTCCCTGATGGTCCGGTAGTTAGGACTATGCGCTTTCACTGCTAAGTGCTTGGGTTCAATCCCTGATTCAAGGAACTAAAATCCCACAAGTTGCATTGTGAGGTCAAAAAAAAATAAAGGAGAATTGATCTTATTTGATGTTCACCACCATCCTTCGTGGGTGGACCTTCTATACACTTAAAATCTGTACATTTTTCAGATGTAAATTATACTTGCATTAAACACAAAAGTAGGTAACCCAGTAGCACCCTCACCCAGCACACTGTTAAGAAAGACTCAGGAAGATCAGTCATTTACATAATATAGTCAAATAAGTAGTTAATGGTAAATTCAAACTTTTTAAAGTATTCTTACCTCTCACTCAAGTGTACAACATTCACTTGGTCCTAAAATTTACTCATAATAGCCACTGATTAACTTATAGTGAACATTCAATATATACTTAATTGAGTTTTAGACATCACAAGGGCTCTGTCTCTCCTGACTCGCACTTTGAAATGAACTAAGCATTATAAAATTTAAAAATCTTCAATATAGGTAAATTATGGAGACTGAACAATGAACAGAAAAACTGTTAATCAACAAATGGTTATAGAGTGTCTGTTAAATGCCAACTAAGTTTCCACATCATGCATATAGTTATGTTCTCTATGATCTAAAAAGGCAGAAAGGTGTTCAAATTATTACCCGAGTTCAATGAATTATTTTTGTTAACTCAGAAGAAAATCACAGAACAACTTGGTAATAATTGAAATAAGAGTTGATATATTTAAGAAATGAACTGGGTAGTCAAAAACTCAATGTCAAGGGGGAAAAAGACAAGAGGACTATTTTAATCAAAAGACATTAAGAAGACATTAACCACCAAATGAAATACATGACCCTGACTAGAACTTCAAAGAGTATATGCAGACGCACTTAAAACTAAAGCACATAATTTCACTGCCCTAACGCTCTTCACAACCCACCTACAAAATAGCAAGTGTTTTTTAAAAAATATATAGATGTATTGCTTTAAGTGCTTAGTATTAGAAGAAAGTAAGATTATTGGAGGGATGCTGGTAGGGAGACATGTCAGAATAATTTCAATTCTCTTGAAAGGTTAACTATTTTTTTTTTTTGCTTATGCTATTATATATATAGCATATATATATGAGAACATATATATTAATGCACTAATGTAGTTAGATACTTTAAAAACTGAGTTTGAATATTTACATGTCAAAGATGTCAAATCATTAAATCAAATTTTTAAAAAATCCTTTTAAATTATTAAAACCACTCACCTTCTCCAATTTTCTCTATTTTGGTATAGTCTTCCATAGTTAATCAGTGGGTATGGTAGATCCTAAAATGAGAAGAAAAGTTTATTTGATTACATGCCACTAATTCAAAGAGTGCTTTTAAGTTATTGATAAGATATTAAAAGTAAAGAATTTCCCATCATGTCTAGAGCAGTATTAACGTTTCATAATAGGACTTCCCTCATGGTGTTGTGGATAGGAATCCACCTGCCAATGCAGGGAACACAGGTTCAATCCCTGGTCCAGGAAGATTCCACATGCCACAGGGCAACTAAGCCCAAGCATCACAACTACTGAAGCCTGTGCACCTAGCTGGTGCACCGCAACAAAGAGCAGCATCCACTTGCCTCAACTAGAGAAAGTCACTTGTGGCAATGAACATCCAGTGCAGCCAAATATATTTTTAAAAAATTTTCCATAATATTAGCTATTCTATTAAAACAATATTTACAAGGGGAAGAGCTCAAGACTCTCCCACCTTTCTTAGCTTCTGAAACGTTGGAGATACTTGTATATCCTATGCCTGGATAACTTTGGTATACTTAGTCGCTTCAGTGTCCGACTCTGTGATCCTATGGAGCCTGCCAGGCTCCTCTGCCATAGGATTCTCCAGGCGAGAATACTGGAGTGGATTGCCATGCCCTCCTCCAGGGTACCTTCCTGACCCAGGGATGGAAACCACTGTCTGTTATGTTTCCTGCACTGGCAGGCAGGTTCTTTACCACTAGAGCCACCTGGGAGCTTCTTTCAAAATTAACTTTCAAATTCAGACATCAACTTATCTATCCGTCCCAAACAAAACCGTGATGTCCTTTACATAAGACTTCTAAGGCTCATCGATGTGTGCCAGTTATACCCAAATAGTTTAACAATGAATGCTACTTGAATTTGTAGCTTCATGATACTTTTACGAAGTTAATAAACAATTTTTAAAGACATGAGTAGGGAGCTAAAATGTGGTCACACTGTTCAACCATTAGAAAATATTTAAAGCAGCAAAAGTATATTCATTTCAACTTGCTCAAATGACAGTTTTAATCTTTCTCTTGTTGTCAGGAGTCACGTAACACAAACATGATAAAAAAAAACTTTCAAGATACCTTTTGTAAAGTAGGAAATATCACTAAGCACTCTAGAAGAAAATGGGCACTTCCATATATAAAGTCTATCTTAATTATACCCTATGCAATGTCAAGAACAAAGAATGTCCATATACTTGAATCACACACACACACAAAAAATGGTTAAAAAAAAAAAAGCCGAAATGACAACCAGATACTCAAGACTTCCTGGTAAGTTTGCCACGGAAACATTAACTTCAGAAGCCCAAACCATCGTTTATATCACTGATAAAATCATAAAGGTCACTGAACCTTAAGTTATATTGACCCTTAAGTTAAATTTCTCACATTCTTTTTCAAAATCATTCCAGACATAAGTAGAGATAAACTTTTTTAAATAAACAAAATTGCACTACCCTGGCCATCTTAAAAATGTTCAGTTTTACAAATGGCAATGGATTAGGACTATCTTTTCTTCAATATCCAGCTGTAATATGCCCAAATCTCAGTGAAACTGTGGAGCTTATTTTAAACAAAATAACTAAAAACTAACTCAATTTCAAAGCTGGGTTCAATTACTCTTCCACCTTTTCCTGGTTGCAACTATTTTAAATAAAGGATGTGGCTTCGTAATGCCTTTTGAATGCCTCCTCTATTCCTAGTGGCAGGATGTAAAATACCAATGGCTTCATCCACCCAGACACCTCCAGGTCTTTAAAGAAAGCAAGACCTGCACGTTAAAACTGATTAAAGGATTTTATTTATTTATTTATTTTTTGATTAAAGGATTTTAAATGACACGTTTCTAACTCTCGGCGTTTCTTAGATTTCCAGTTTTTGCCAATTCCACTGTTTGTAACAACCACCAAGCATAAAATAAAATCCAAAAAATCCAAGTTCTTTCGGGGTCTATGCCCAGGATAAGTGTTCTTAAAAGCTCCAGTTAGGCTAGGGTCATGGGAGCAGAGAGGCAAGCCCACAAGTTAGTTCTTCCGGTCGGTTTCCTGGGACCACCTGGGATTAGAAGCAGGCGCGAGCACCTGGCTGAGTTGCAGTCTTGCTTTCCACTCCCGGAGGCGAGGCTAGGAGCTGCAGGGCAGAGCCTGGCACTCCACAAGCGCTTGGCGTCGGGGAACGAAGGCACAAATCTGCCTTCCATCAACCCCCGAAAGCCTCCTCAGCCGCCCGCGACCCCAGATTGCAATTCAGAGGCCAGAGCAATGCCAGCCCTGCCTGGCCGGGCTGGGCTTCCCCACGCCTCCCACTGAAGCCGGGGTTGGGCGTCGCTCCACGCGCAGGCCCGGGGCCTCCGGTTAAGGCCAGGCTTGGCGGTACGCAGAACCCCACTGCCCAGAGCCCAGCCTCCCAGTTATCACCTGCTTCATTAATACTCCCCCTCCAAGGTCCGCGAGCCAGCCCTTCCGAGTCGACACCCCATGGGCAACACCCTGACCTCACCAACGCTACCCGGCTTTATCCCGCGGCGAAAGCTGCGGCGGCTACCAAGTCGGCGACGCTCTCCCTAACTTCCAAGCGCCAGCTTTGGAGCTAAGTGCGAGCAGTTTCAAACTCACCGCGCTAAAGGGTCCTGGATTCACCAATCAGATAGCCCGTAGACTTTTAAAGGAGCCAATCAGAGCCTAGCTTCCCTTAACACTGGGCTTCCCGGGTGGCTAGAGCGCGAAAGGTGGAGGAAACGGCGGCTGGAGAAAAAGCAGAAGGGCGGGCGCCAACTGAGTCTGAGCGCAAGCGCTTTCCAAGGTAGGGTCGTCTTATTGTTTCTAGTCATAAGAAATCTACTGTCCTCTCTGGGTTGGGTTTTTTCCTCTCCCAATATTGGCACAATAAAAATTTGAGGTATTCAAATAGTTCATCACAGAAGTGGTGCTACACGTAATCCAGATCCCATTACTTTCATTTCTGATACTGAAAGCTAATGTATATTTATGCTTTTCTAGAATAATGAATCTCAGTCTGGGCCAAAGGAGCATGATTCTGCATGTCCCAAGGGGAAGATCCCGCATGCTCAACTTAAGACTCAAGGCAGCCAAAAAACAAAATAAATAAACTTTGTTTTAATAGAAAGAGGTAATAGAAAACTAGGAAAGGTGTCCTCAACAGGGTAAAGAAACTTTTCATATATATATATATGTATATATGAATATGAATTAGATACATTTTTGTCACATTTCACACACATATATGGCTGTGCTGTTTTCACCTCACTTTTTTTTAATTTCAATTTTTTAATCTATGTAACATTTTAATTAAAAATTAAAAAGCAAAATTTTTCTTTTCTTAAATGTTAAAATATTCTCACATCAGAATTTTAAATTTTCTTGAAAACACAAAAATTCACACTTCTGTAGGAGAAGAAAAAGATCTAAACTATACTTTAAATAATCCAGTATCCCCAAATTCTTTCATTGCCCTCCACCATATCCTAAAGAGATTTCTGCACCTGAACATCATTCTTAAGTCTTTAAGAAAATAAAAAAGTAAAATAGAACTGGGGATAGTAAGAGTCTTTCCACTGACTGTATTGGGATCTGGAACAAATATTGATTACCATGCCCTCTACAACTATGTATTTGATGATCCAGATTAGGATAAGGAATGGAATAAGTTTATCACATGGCCCCCTATATGTGGCACAAACACTCAACCTTGGCAATTTTGTGCTCCTGGGTGACAGAATATTTTGAATTCATAGTAGAAGTAGGAGATTTGGGAAATCTTGTCCTGAACCTAATAACTTTTAAAACTTATTTTTAAAATCTCAAATTCACATTTTAAATGAAAACTGCTTTAAATTGCCTTAAATAAAATGAAAACTGTGTTCTAGAGAAGACTATTCTCTGCTAGTTTAGGGTACTAATTTTAAAGAATAAATATATATAGCTTTCTCTCTGAGAGGCTTAAGCAAAGGATTTAATTTATATCATCTAAAAACAGCTAGTAATTCATTACATACATTTGACATTCAGCATAAAGAAGACCACAAGCTTCCACACTTTCATGCCAGATTTTTATTTAAATTTAACTCAGTTATCTTTCTCCATTTTTGCAGCTTGTTTTTGTTTGTTTTTAGTTATCTTTTAAAGTTTCAGGTGGGGTGAAGCGAAGTGAAAGTCACTCAGGCATGTTTGACTCTTTGCGACCCCGTGGACTATACAGTCCATGGAATTCTCCAGGCCAGAATACTGGAGTGGGTAGCCTTTCCCTTCTCCAAGGGATCTTCCCAACCCAGGGATCGAACCCAGGTCTTCCGAACTGAGGGGGAGTCTTTACCAGCTGAGCCACAAGGGTTCAGGGGTTATTCTAAATTTAGGCTCTCATCTTGGCAAATACAATTTACTGTTCATTGGGTCAACTTCTATGCAGTGTCACAAAAATCAGTCAGGTATTTTCCTGCTTGAGATGTTGGAAGTGGGAGAACACAACCATTACTTGTAACTTGCTTCTGGCACTTACGCTGTAACTTATGCTCTAAGGTGACATGAGAACATAGAGGAGGAAATTACTAATTCAAAAAGAGGATGTGACATTTGAAGAAATATTGGATGTGACATTCTCCAGGAATACTGGAGAAGAAATGGTGAGGCAGGCCTTCCAAGCAGAAGTTGTATGAGTAAAGCCCTGAAGTCTGCCCATATAATTCAGGGTGCCTTGATCAGAGGGTAGAGGGCCCCTTAGGTGTTAAGCAGGGAAGGGAATTTGGAGTCAGAATCTAAAAGAGCCCTGAATGCTCTTCTGAGAGGCTGCTCAGAAGAGGTTCAGCTTTGCAACAGTATTTTAGAACTAGGGAACTTTCTTGGTGATTCAGCGGTTGATTCCTTGTTTCCACTGCAAGAGGCACAGGTTTGATCCCTGGTCAGGGAACTAAACATGCCCCAGGGAGGGACCTGAAAAGTAAAAATTTTTAAATGTATATAAAATGGCACGGGAAAAAAAAAAAAAGAAAGAAAGAAACTAAAACAGAGAGGATAAGAAGGTATGTGCTCCCCAAACTTTCATATTCATACTTTGGTGACCTCCATTTAGAAGAGGGGGTGTGCAGAGATCCATTGGCATTGCACAGAAGTTTTGTTTGGCTTTGTTTTGAGATACAAGTGTTGCTATGGACTGAACTATGTTTCTCCTCACCCCGACCCCTTTCATTTGTGCATTGCAGCCCTCTGGTGTTAACACACCTCTAAATATGGTGTTATTTAAAATGGGCCCTTGGGAGAGTAATTACATTTAAGTAAGATCATGTGAGTGGAGAGCTCGCCGTGGGATGAGCATTCTTATAAGAAGGCCTTATAAGACCTCGATCACTGTTTCCTCCACGTGAGGACACAGAACAAGTCACCATCTGCAAAGCAGGAAGAGAGCTCTCACCAGATCCCACCCTGCCAACACTGTGACCCAGCCTCCAGAATGGTGTGGAAATAAATTTCTGTTATTTATCCCACCCAGTCTGTGGTATTTTGTTATGGAAGCTCAAGCAAACACAAGTATTTTTTCAGATAAAAACGTTTGAGAAACATTTGCTTGTAAATGCATGAAATACCTGGAAGGAGATGCAGGAAACTAATAACAGTGTGCCTGTATGGAGCTGAAGAATGCCTGGGGCACAGGAAGGCTTTGCAGCTTTTGAATTTTGAACCATCTGGGTGTGTTGCTGCTGCTGCTGCTACTAAATCGCTTCAGTCATGTCCAACTCTGTGCGACGCCATAGATGGCAGCCCACCAGGCTCCCCCGTCCCTGGGATTCTCCAAGCAAGAACACTGGAGTGGGTTGCCATTTCCTTCTCCAATGCTTGAAAGTGAAAAGTGAAAGTGAAGTCGCTCAGTTGTGTCCGACTCTTCGTGACCCCATGGACTGCAGCCCACCAGGCTCCTCCATCCATGGGACTCTCCAGGCAAGAGTACTAGAGTGGGGTGCCATTGCCTTCTCCATTTGGGTGTGTTACCTAGCTCAAAAATGAATAAATGGATAAATGGATGAATGTATGAAGAAATGCACGTATGAGGAAATGAATCTTGCCAAGGCCTCTTTTGCTATGGGATAAAATTCAGAGCAGTTTTTAAAAAAGTATCCAAAAGGAAAAGACTGTTCCTTTTCATTAATTCAGAAAGTAAAATAGTAGAAAAAGTAAGACACACAGTTTTGAAACCTTTTTTTTTTTTTAATTTCTTGGCCATGCTGCACAGCATGTGGGATCTTAATTCTCTGACCAGGGATTGAACCCATGCCCCCTGCATTGGAAGAATGGAGAGCTAACCACCAGACCACCAGGATGTCCCCCACCACCTTTCCCCTGCCCTCCTTACCAAGAAAGGTCCCAAACCTTTTAATCATGACTGAAAACACCGAACTATCATGACTGTTTCTCAGTTAGGCATTTCTCTGATAACAAAAGTAATGTGTTTTTTGGAAGTGTTAGATACAACTCATCCTAAACTACCTGTATCTTCAATTTAGCATCTCCTGAGCTGAATCTCAACAGTGTTCACGGACAGGTCCCTGGACAGGTGGGAAAGTGTGACTGACTGGGAATTAAAGTAGGAAAAAAATAGCAGTGTGAACAAACTGTTTAAAATAACTTGTTATACATTTTACAAAGACATGACCATGTAAACACCACTTTCAGAGCCCAGAAGGGGCTGTGCAAAGGCAGAATCCTGACACATAAGTTTCATGAGCTTCATGGAGAATTGAACTCTGACTGGCAAGCATTTTCAAACATATTTGGAGCCAGGAGAAACTATCAGGGCTATTGTTTTACCTGAATATCTGAGATTCTTTAACTGATTTGAATGAATTAGTAATGTCTCTTAAATTTTATCACAATACCATTAATACCTAGTATAGGGCTTTCTGCCAGAGCTAAAAATTTATAATGAGAAGTAATTCTTTTAATCATTCTCTTTGAAAAGTCACTTCGATAAACCAGTGCAGTGGATTGTAACTATATCTCTAATCAGTAAGTTAAGGGATTAAGGTAGAAGTGTCTTTTCTAGTGGTGTTAATGAAATGAGGTTCTATTTTACCTAAATAAACTGTCTTCTGGACTGGTACAGACCTGCGATTTCAATTGGCAAGTTTCAAACAGCAAAGTTAGAGTAACATCCTCTTACTGCTAAGATGTTATGAAACATAATTTACTCTATCCTTCAAAATGAGATAGGCACTTGAGAGCCTTGTAACACCCGAGGCTTTCCTCTCCACCGTGAACATTAGTTGTTTGGCTCTTGGCTGTGCATCAGTTTATACCAGTGATGTGAGAGTGAAATATGACAGCAAACCAAACTCTATCAGCTCCATTCACCAAATATTTGAGTTTTTTCAGTTTATCTTGCATTATTTGGTGGCAACCAAATATCCAAAGATGAATTAGATATCTGTTCTCATTGAGCTTAACAAGAGAGGCCCAGATAAGAAAAATGCAGCAAGTGATCATACTTCTTTTGTGCTAATAAATGAAATATCTTCCTTTATCTGGTACCTTGAGCCAAGTACTTAGGAAATACAAGGTAAAGTAATGTTATTAATACATTCAGTTAAGACAAAGAGGCTGCACTCAATATGCCAGCAAATTTGGAAAACTCAGCAGTGGTCACAGGACTGGAAAAGGTCAGTTTTCATTCCAATCCCAAAGAAAGGCAATGCCAAAGAATGTTCAAACTACTGCACAATTGCACTCATCTCACATGCTAGCAAAGTAATGCTCCAAATTCTCCAAGCCAGGCTTCAACAGTATGTGAACCGAGAACTTCCAGATGTTCAAACTGGATTTAGAAAAGGCAGAGAAACAAGAGATCAAATTGTCAACATCCACTGGAACATCGAAAAGCAAGAGAGTTCCAGAAGAACATCTGCAACTGCTAAGTCACTTAAGTCGTGTCCGACTCTGTGTGATCCCATAGACGGCAGCCCACCAGGCTCCCCCGTCCCTGGGATTCTCCAGGCAAGAACACTGGAGTGGGTTATTGACTGTACCAAAGACTTTGACTGTATAGATCACAGCAAAATGTGGAAAATTCTTAAAGAGATGGGAATACCAGACCATCTTACCTGCCTCCTGAGAAATATGTATGCAGGTCAAGAAGCAACAGTTAGAACTGGACATGGAACAACAGACTGGTTCCAAACTGGCAAAGGAGTACGTCAAGGCTGTATATTGTCACCCTACTTATTTAACTTATATGCAGAGTACATCATGCAAAATGCCAGGCTAAATGAAGCACACAAGCTGGAATCAAGATTGCTGGGAGAAATATCAATAACTTCAGATATGCAGATGACACCACCCTTATGGCAGAAAGCAAAGAACTAAAGAGCCTCTTGATGAAAGTAAAAGAGGAGGTGAAAAAGTTGGCTTGAAACTTAACATTTAGAAAGTGAAAGAGGAGAGTGAAAAAGTTGGCTTAAAACTCAACATTCAAAACACTAAGATTATGGCATCCAGTCCCATCACTTCATGGCAAATAGATGGGGAAACAGTGGAAACAATGACAGACTTTATTTGGCGGGGGGCGGGGGTCCTCCAAAATCACTGCAGATGGTGACTACAGCCATGAAATTAAGATGCTTGCTCCTTTGAAGAAAAGCCAAGACCAACCTAGATAGCATAGATAAAGCAGAGACACTACTTTGGCAACAAAGGTTCACCTAGTCAAAGCTATGGTTTTTCCACTAGTAATGTATGGGTGTGAGAGTTGGACTGTAAATAAAGGTGAGCACCGAAGAATTGATACTTGTGAACTGTGGTGTTGGAGAAGGCTCTTGAGTTTCCCTTGACTACAAGGAGATCTAACCAGTCCATCCTAAAGGAAATCAGTCCTGAATATTCATTGGAAGGACTGATGCTGAAGCTAAAACTCCAATACTTTGGCCACATGATGTGAAAAATTGACTCATTGGAAAAGACCCACATGCTGGGAAAGATTGAAGACAGGAGGAGAAGTGGACAATAGAGGGTGAGATTGCTGGATGGCATTACCGACTCGATGGACATGAGTTTGAGCAAGCTCCAGGAGTTGGTGATGGACAGGGAAGCCTGGCATGCTACAGCCCATGGGGTCGCAAAGAGTCAGACATGACTGAGAGGACTGAACTGAACTGAAGACAAAGAGAGAAAGATACCTGCTGTTTCAATAATACTTGATAACTTTATGAAGCCTTTATTATGCCCCAAGCACTAACTTAAATAATTGGCATACAGGCAAGAATCAAATGCAAGCCCCCAAACTTCAAAGTCCAGATGGTGAAACATAAAATGCAAAAGAGGAAAGCAGAGCTTTTCATTCAATAAGACAAGATAAATAACTTTTCCTACCCCAGAAATCATTTTTTATTTCTTCCCCAACCAATCCCAAACAGCACACTCAAAACGAAAAGGAGGAGGAGGAGACACTGTCCTGACAAAAAGCCCCTCTGGAATGGCTAGCTATACCATCACAGTTAAAGCTCAGGGTCCCAATGTTCATAGCAGCACTGTTTACAATAGCCAAGACAGGTAAGCAACCTAAAAGTCTTTCAACAGAGGAATGAATAAGGAAGATGTGATACATATATACAAAGGCGTATTACTCAGTCATAAAAAAGAATGAAATAATGCCATTTGTGATAACATGGATGGACCTAGAGAGAATTGTACTAAGTGAAATAAGTCAGATGAAGACAAATATCATACTCTATCACTTCTATGTGGAATCCAAAACTGATACAAAGAAATTTATTTACAAAATAGAAATAGACTCACAGACAGAAAACAAACTTATGGTTACCAACAGGGATAGTGGGGAGGTAGTGGTAGGGGAGTTGAGATAAATTCAGAACTGGGATTAATATGTACTCACTCCTATATATAAAATAGGCAAACAATAAGGACCTACTGTTTAGTCTAGGGAACTGTACTCAATATTTTGTAATAGCCTATAATGGAAAAGAATCTGAAAAAGAAAAAATACGTATGTATGAAAAACTGAACCACTTTGCTATACATTTGAAACTAACACAACATTGTAAATTAACTATACTTCAATTAAAAAAAAAAAAAAATCTCAAGGCCCAAAGATCATCTGAGGTCAAATCCTTTTAAATCTTGTTTCTTGCCCTTAACTTCGCTGTGGCTTTGGGCAAGTCACTTCAATTTTCTGCGCCTCATTTACTCAAATGACAATAGTATTAGCAACCAACTGTGTTGCTTTGAGCATGACGTGAGGTAATCCATTAATGTTTACTTAGATCAATGCCTCACCCCTAGTAAACACTTCACATGCAGGATTTTTCCTGATCGTATTCATCACAAAAATAGTTCTGGTGGTAGGTACTGAAACAGAGACTTGGGTGAATTGCTAAGGTCACAGAAGAGAAGCAAAAAAAAAATGGGGGAGACAGGTCAGGCTTCATTAAATGACCTGACCGTTGCATTGGGTTTGGAAAGAAAGCCAATGTCAGTTTAAATGGGAATTGAAGGAGACACCTGAGGAGAACAACCAGGCAAAGAGAATAGCATACATAACAGGTGGCATAGTGTCAGAGATGTATCTGGCTTGCATGAAATTGATGAAGGGAGCTTGATCATGCTGAATGAAAGTGAGCTTGAGGGCCATCCCTGGGTGGTTCAGTGGCTAAGACTCCACACTCCCAATGTAGCGGCCCAGGGTCGATCCTTGGACAGGGAACCAGATCCGACATGCCGCAACTAAGACCCAGTGAAGTCAAATAAATTAAATTTTTTTAAAAAAGTAAGTAGTGACATTTGAATGGAGAAGGCACTGGCGACCCACTCCACTACCCTTGCCTGGAAAATCGCATGAGCGGAGGAGCCTGGTAGGCTGCAGTTCATGGGGTTGCGAAGAGTGGGACACCACTGAGCGACTTCACTTTCACTTTTCACTTTCATGCATTGGAGAAGGAAATGGCAACCCACTCCAGTGTTCTTGCCTGGAGAATTCCAGGGGCGGGGGAGCCTGGTGGGCTGCCGTCTATGGGGTCACACAGAGTCGGACACGACTGAAGCGACTTAGCAGTAGCAGCAGCAGCAGTGACATTTGAAAGAAGTCTTGAAATGTGAGCATAATTCTGGCAAATAGAGATGGAAGAAGGAAGTTGGTGGGGTGGAGATGACTACTAGAGTCATCTCCAAGGTAAGCAGAAAGGGAAAGCATAGGCCAGAAGGGGAGAACATCAAGCAGTGGGATTTGGCTGGAAGGTGGGGTGAGACAGGAGGTAAGGGGGTAGAAGAGTAGAAAGGAGAGCTGGATTCTTATCATGAAGAGTTTCGGAGGTCACGGTGGGGAAGGTTACCAGCAGCACTTCAGAAAGCCCAAAAGGAAGGACTGAAGGTTTTCTCACTCTGTTGAGCAGAGGAGTGATAGGATCACATTTCCCCTTTAAACAGATTAGTCTGGCAGTGCTCCCCAGAAAGGATTAGTGTGGGAAGAGAGAGGAACAAGAAAGAAAGAAAGTGAAAGTGAAGTGGCTCGGTTGTGTCCAACGCTTTGTGATCCCATGGACTGCAGCCTACCAGGTTCCTCCGTCCGTGGGATTTTCCAGGCAAGAATATTGGAGTGGGTTGCCAGTTCCTTCTCCAGGAGATCTTCCCTACCCAGGGACTGAACCCAGATCTCCTGCATTGTAGGCAGACACTTTACCTTCTGAGCCACCAGGAAGAGGAACAAGAATGCCAGTTAAAAGATAACTCCCTCCAGGCATTTCTCATATCCAAGGCTGGGACCAGCTCTACAAGGCAGAAATTTATAAATCTCTACACACACACACACACACTCACATGTGCACACAGGCTCTACATGCACACATAACAAGCGTGCACGTGTGTGTGTGTGTGTGTGTGTGTGTGTGTGTGAAATCTGGAGGCAATACTGTAGGGCTATTATGACTACAGTTCCACTAGAGGGTAGTAGAGACAAACTGGTAAAGTAGATGAAGCTGTTATCATCTCTACTGGTTACAAGCCAAGTATTTTTCTTCTTGTCTATATTTTGGAATGGTTGTAAGCTTGATTCAGTTATTCCATGGCTAAGAAAAATACGACAAGTATATTTGGTAGATGGTAGCTTTAGACAAACCTAGACAGCATATTAAAAAACAGAGACATTACTTTGCCCACAAAGGTCCACCTGGTCAAAGTTATGGTTTTTCCAGTAGTCATGTATGAATGTGCGAGTTGGACTATAAAGAAAGCTGAGCGCTGAAGAATTGATGCTTTTGAACTGTGGTGTTGGAGAAGACTCTTGAGAGTTCCTTGGACTATGAGGAGATCCAACCAGTCAATTCTAAAGGCAATCAGTTCTGAATATTCATTGAAAGGACTGATGCTGAAGCTGAAACTCCAATAATTTGGCCAACTGATGCGAAGAATTGACTCATTGGAAAAGACCCTGATGCTGGGAAAGATTGAAGACAGGAGGAGAAGGGAATGACAGAGGACGAGATGGTTCGATGGTTCACTGATGGTCCACTGATTCAGTGGGCATGAGTTTGAGCAAGCTCCGGGAGATAGTGAAGGACAGGGAAGCCTGGTGTGCTGCAATTCATGAGGTCACAAAGAGTCAGACATGACTGAGTGACTGAACAACAAGATCTTTAGACAAGTGAGTAAACTCAAAGTACCCATTTTTAAAAGGTGATCTAGCTGAGCTTGCAAGCCCAGAAAACTAGTCAGTATTTAGCTTCTTCACAATAACCAATATCTAATTATGGCCTTGAATGGAAAGTCTTTTAAAAAAATTGAACCTAGAATATTACATCCAAGTTTCTTATTGATTATTGTAAAGGAAGAAGGAGAAAAACAAGATGAAGAAGAAGAAAGAGGAGGAGGAGAGAAGAATAAAAGAAAAATTAGTAAAAGTTAATTTTGGTGTGTTCTCTTGGTTAAATAATTTAAGTGGGAAAAAGTATATTTTTGGTATACTCATTATAGATAATATCCTAAAATATACGTTGCTGTGCTGTATTGCTGTATTTTATACACATACACACACCCTTTTGGAAAGTAATATAGCACTGAAGAGCTAAAATAACCAGGCTGTTTTTTCGTTTCTGGAAATTTAGTATTTCCTCCAATATTATTTCATCATAAGGAAAAAATTTTATATGAATAAAAGTCATATATTTGGAAAAGCAGATTGCAACATTTTCTAATAACAAAAAATTAGAAAAACAATTTAGAGCAGATCTAGAAGTCTAATAGGGAAATCATTTAATCAGTAAATTATGATATTTCCCTTAATCAAATACCACAGACTCCGACACATATACTATGATAGCAAGTTTATAAAAGCATGAATTTATCCTAGAAAGAAATAGACACAGAATTGTTTTCTCAGTGTGATGGAAAGTGTGGTTACTTAAAAGCATTTCCATCCAAATTGCTTAATGTTGTTTTTACAATATGCTGCTGCTGTTTAGTCATGTCCGTCTCTCCAGCGACCCCGTGGACTATAGCCCACCAGGTTCCGCAGTCCATGGAATTCTCCAGGCAAGAATACTAGAGTGGGTTGCCATGCCCTTCTCAAGGGGATCTTCCCAACCCAAGGATGGAACCCATGTCTACTGCTTGGCAAGTAGGTTCTTTACCGCTGAGCCACCTGGACAATGACCACACATTCAAAGGGAATGTACTGCTACTAAAATTTACTTGCAGTTTCAAGCTGCTGCCATTTAACTAACACTTTCCAAGGCTTCACAGTGCCAAGATCACTATATATGAAAAATCATATCAGAGCAACTCTCTTCAATGACCTTGTTTATTACGAAGGAAAAAAGAAAGGAAGGGAAGGAAGAAACCAAACTGAGACACCTAGAATGATTATGTCTACAATCAATACATCTCTGGAGTAAAGTATAGTATTTGAAAAGATTTATAAATACCTTCCTCAGCAGTTTAAGGAAAGGAATGCAAAGAAATCAGCAGAGCAAACAGAAATTTCAAATGAAATCTGGCACCAGTACTGTGGTTACTGAATATCAAAAATGCATGTCCAAATGTTGGAGTAGATACTTCGTAAACTTGCCCGGTCATGAAAATGTCTGAGTTGACCATCCTCTTTCATCATTAAAAATATAATAAAACACCAAAACCAAAAATAAGCTTGCTTTCCATTCAATGCCTTCTGAGCATTCACAAAGGCAATAATCATAGAATTTATAAGACAATAAAGTGTTAAAGCTGATGGAGCCTTAGAGATCACCTAATGAGAAATGAAGAGAGTGTTAAGGAACTAAAGTTTTTACATTTCCCCTATCTTCAGAGCTCCTAGGACTTATTTGTGTTATTTAAGTTCCAGACAATAAACCGTGTAACTTTGTCAGTAAGCATGTAATACATAAACATATGTTAATACATGTATATGTGCACTGTGTGTGCTAAGTCGCTTCAGTCGCGTCCAACTCTTTGTGACCCCAGGGACTGTAGCCCTCCAGGCTCCTCTGTCCATGGGATTCTCCAGGCAAGCAAGAATACTGGGATGGATGGCATGGCCTCCTCCAGGGTTTCTTCCTGACCCAGGGATTGAAACTGTGTCTCTTACATCTCCTGCACTGGCAGGTAAATTCTTTAACCACTAGCACCACCTGGAAAGCCCATGTTCGTATGGAAAGAGATAAGGCAGTTTAAAAGTTTCAGTATGAAAATATTAGCTACCTTCTTTATAACATTTAGACTTATGTCATGAACTGTGCTAAGAACTTTACATAGTCTTTCTTCAAAAATGCAATAGTTCTATTGATACAGATTCAGCTTCAGAGGAGGAAAGCAAGATCTAGAGTGGGTAAATAATTTGCTCACTGTCAGATATTTGATAAGAGGTAGAAGGGAGCCTTGAACCCAGGGTTTTCTGACTCCAAAGCTCAGCTTCTCTACTACCATGCAATCTTCCATGTACATGTGAGAAAGAGAAATATAACACTCTAAGATGATAAATTATTGGAAATGTTATTGACACTGATTTTGGTAAATAGGAATTATATGTTTAGCCCTCATATTGCATACTGCAAGGATAGTTTCATTCTCATTGGTATCTCCTTAAAGAACAGTAGAAGTATACCATTTTCTTTAAATAAGAATGTGATTAAACAAGGTTGAATCACTGGGTAATAATAGAGTATTTAAAATGGTTGTTCATTATTCTTGGACCACCACAGTGATTAGTTTCAGATGAAAAGGATGAAAAAATTCAGAGCTCATTCTCAAACAGCTGTAGGTCTGGCTTTTCTCTCCTTACTAGAATTTTCCACTCAAGATAGCTGGTTATTCCTTAAAAATGCATTCCAGTATACAGTAGGTGAAGACAAATACTTTTGACTCCACTTATATGAGATATTTCGAATAGTCAAATAAATAGAGCCAGAAAGTGTTAATACATGGGTAGATGCCAGAGGCTGGGGGTGGCATGAGGAGGAGGGGGAATGGGGACCTAGTGTTTAATGGGGACAGAGTTTCAGTTTAGGAAAACTTGGAAGATGGATGATGGTGAGCGTTGCACAGCCATGTGACACTTAGTGCCACTTAGTGACACTTAGTACACTGAAATGTACAGTTAAATATGGTTAAAATAGTATGTTTTATATTATGTAATTTTTACCTCAATAAAAAGTTTTTAGAAAGATATCTGGTAATTTTCAGTGTTTTTCTGGGTGTAGTAATCCACAAGGAAGTGGATGAATGGTTCATGACACATTTCCATCATTGGTTCCTCTTTAGCCATTTTTATTCATATAATTATTAATTTACAGTAATGATGTAATAAGCACCCATGAAACCATAACCCAGTATCAAAACTGGGATCTTCACAGTAGCTTACACGCGTGTGATCCTCTGTGTGCCATGCTATTTCAGCCTCGAATGACTGTTATCCTGAATCATCATTTCTTGTATTTGTGTGTAGTTTCCTCTGTACATACATGTTTCCCCTCAACTTTTTATTAAAAATTTTAAAATTTGCTTTATCTTAGGGCTTTATCTCTGCAGATGGTGTAGAGATAAAGAATCTGCCTGCCAGTGGGAGAGACATGGATTCGATCCCTGGGATAGGGAAAATCACCTAGAGGAGGAAATGGCAACCCTCTCCAATATTCTTGCCTGGAAAATTCCATGGACAGAGCCTGGCAGGCTGCACTCCGTGGGTTCACAAAAGAGTTAGACAAGGCTGACTGATTGAGCACTTGTATCTTTTCTCTTTCCTTCTCTTCCTCCTTAGACTGTGTAACTGAGCCCAGAAAATGTCAGGGGAGGGTGGGGATGTGCTGGTCAAGAGTCGTCTGTCTGGGAATTCCCTGGCAATCAATCCAGTGGTTAAGACTCCAAGCTTCCCCTATAGGGAGGAAGTATGGGTTGGATCCCTGACTGGGGAACTAGGATTCTGCATGCCCTGTGACAAAAATAAAAACAAAAATGAAAAACCCAGCTCTTCCATGTTGCCCTTTAGTCCAGCACTTTCCATGAGTCTCCTAGTGATTTATAGTTGTTTAGTTTAAGATGACAAGAATGCCAACTATGAGGGCCTGAAGACAGAGACAGGTTATCTCTGAATCCACAGGGATGGGGCAGGGCTTAGCACACGGGAATGGTCCAGTAAATGATTCTGTAGTGAAACAGAGATAAGGGTAAGGCAAGAATGGTATACACATACTGACGACAAAGACCTATTGGCTATTTAAAACGACTGAAGATAGAAGGCAAGGCTATAGAAGGAATTTGGGGGGGGGGAAAGTTCATTAGGTTATTTTGCAGAAGTAAAAAGGGTGTGATTCATTATTCATACAGATATGAAAGTCAGACAGGAAGCATGTCTTGCTATACATGCATAAATTTGTATGACTTCTATGAAGTGTTCAATATTTTGGGCAATACTTTTTCTTTTGAAACTCTTTTAAAAACTACATCTTTAAAAAAAAAAAAAACTACATCTTTAAAAAAATTTTTTTTAGTTAAAAAAAAAAGACATATCTTTCTCAATATCACAAGAAAACTCTCTTGTGGTTTTCTTCTTACCACTGGTTTCTGCTCTCCAGTCTCCTTCACTGGCTGATTTCCTTTCTCTCCATCATGGTTCCCAAGGTTTCACCTGGGAACCAAGGTTCCCAAGGTTCACTTCTCACTCTATTCTCTTTCTTTGCAGAGACAGCCTCATTGAACTTGAAGGTGACCAAGTGCATATTTCTAATCCTTACCTCTCTTCTGCGCTCCAAGCTCACTTCTACTGGACATTTCCACCGGGATTACCCACTGGCATCTTAACGTCTAATATCTTTCTCAACCAGATATTGCTTTTCCATTTCACCCACTCTGGAAGTTGTGATGGTCTCCTTTCCTCCCCAACCATGTCTAGTTCGACATGTACAATCTACCTTTTCTACCTTTTCTTTTCTTTCCATTCCTATTGCCACTCCCTCAGCTTATGTCCTTATCACTTTTTTTTTTTTTTAGTATTTATTTATTTGTCTCCAGGTCTTAGCCGCGGCATGCAGTCTTCCTTGCAGCACCATAGATCTTTAGTTGTGACATGCAAACTCTTAGTTGAAGCATGTGAGATCTAGTTCTCTGTTGTCATTAGTCACTAAGTCGTCTCTGACTCTTTTGCGACCCCGTGGGCTATAGCCTGCCAGGCTCCTCTGTCCATGGGATTCTCCAGGTAAGAATACTGGAGTGGGTTACCATTTCCTCCTCCAGGGGATCTGACCCAGGGGTCTAACCCAAGTCTCCTGCATTGCAGGTGGATTCTTTACCACTGAGCCACCTAGGGAATAGTTCTCTGACCAAGGATCCATTCCAGGCCCTCTGCACTGGGAGCTCAGAGCAACTGGACCACCAGGTAAGGCCCCCTGTCCTCACACTTCTTGGTTATCATTTCAATAACTGCCTGGTTGTTCTCCCTCCAGTGTCTCCTCTATCTCTATAGCCATGTTAGTACTTTCTTTAAAATTATTCAGTAGCTCTTTGTCACAGAGATAATAGAGCCTAAATTGATTAGCCTGGCATTCTCCTTTCTTTACAATACAATTCCAGTCTACCTAACCTATCACATCTCCTGATAGCCCTGATGCTTCATGCTGTGCTACATCCCGTCGCATCAAACAACTTGGGATTCTTCAGTCACATTGTATTGCATTCTTTCTGGAAGGACTATCTGCTTTTTAACAAAAAAAAAAAACTTTTTTTTAAGATTTATTCATTTATTTTATTTTTGGCTGTGCTGGGTCTTCATTGCTACTTGTGGGCTTTCCCTGGTTGTGATGAGCAGGAGATACTCTCTTACTTCTGATGGGCAGGCTTCTCATAGCAGGGGCTTCTCTGGTTGCAGAGCACAGCTGTAGATGCAAGGGTTTCAGTAGTGGCAGCGCATGAGCTTGGTTGCTCTGCGGCATGTGGGATCATCCCAGACTAGGGATGTCTCCCGCATCCCTGGTTAATGTCTCCTGCATTAACCCATGTCTCCTGCATCAGCAGATGGATTCTTAACCATTAGACCACTCGGGAAGTCCGTGGAATGACTCTCTCTTTTACCTATAATTCGTTGAATGAGAAAGGTCTACAATGTTCTGGCTAAGAGGAGGAGAAAGGCCTCAGTTTTAGTCGGTAGTAATGGAAGGAATGAATTCAGTAATTTCCTTTTCTTTTTTTCTCTCTTTTTTTAAAAATTATTTTTAAAATTTTTGGCTGCACTGTACATGTGAATCTTAGTTCCCCAGTCGGGGATCAAATCCCTTACATTGGAAGCAGGAGTCTTAAACCACTGACCGTCATGAAAGTTTCGAACTCAGTCATTTCAAGAGAAACTGAAAGTCAGCCAGAACAGAGAAACAGCACCCTTAAAAAGTTGAAGGTAAACCAATGAAAGGAAATAGAACAACTAGTTAAAGTTTCACTGTCCTTTATCAGGTTCTGGTTGACCTTGGTGATAGGATCGTGAATTTAGGGTAATTGTATCTTAAAACTTACATGCAAATAAAGCAGTTATTAGGGATCTTGGCCTAGTTAGCATTCTTTGGAAGAAAGAAAGGGGATAGTTTTGGGAGTGGCCTGTGCTTTAAACAAAGAATGAAGTCATGGAGGAGAAGAAAAGGGTTTATGTACATACAGGATTAACAAGCCCATGCTAGGGAGAGTGTTCTGGTTCCATACACCTGTGTTTTCCCCACTGTTTTTGCTCAGTTGCTGTAAACAAAGCATGTGGTTATAAATATCTCTCAGAGTCTGTTCACAGGTTTCTGTTTGGAAGGAAATCCTAGTAATCAAGAAGTTAGACTGGAGGAACTTCCCTGGTGCTCTAATGGTAAAGAGTCTGCCTTCCAAATGCAGGGGATCACAGGTTCAATCCCTAGTCAGGAAGTAAGAGCTCACAGGCCACAGTTCAGTTCAGTTCAGTTGCTCAGTCGTGTCCGACTCTTTGCGACCCCACGAATCGCAGCACGCCAGGCCTCCCTGTCCATCACCATCCCCGTCCCAGGGATTCTCCAGGCAAGACCACTGGAGTGGGTTGCCATTTCCTTCTCCAATGTATGAAAGTGAAAAGTGAAAGTGAAGTCACTCAGTCGTGTCCGACTGTTCGCGACCCCATGGACTGCAGCCTACCAGGCTCCCCTGTCCATGGGATTTTCCAGGCAAGAGGACTGGAGTGGGGTGCCATTGCCTTCTCCATTCTATTCCTTTTATGTATATATATACAACAATGTAGGCAATTTCCTGTGTTTCCCTGGTTTCCCAGTTCAAAAGCATCAATTCTTCGGTGCTCAGCTTTCTTCACAGTCCAACTCTCACATCCGTACATGCACAGGCCACAAGGCACGCTCAAAAAGTTAAAATATATATATATATGTATGTATAAAATGTATATGTGTACATATATACATATGTATACATATGTATATGTATAAAATAAATATGTATATATATGTATCTATTCCTTATATATATATATATATAAACAACAATCTAGGCAATTTCCTGTGTTTCCCTGGTGGCTCAGATGGTAAAGAATCTGCCTACAATGCAGAAGACCAGAGTTTGATCCCTGGATCAGGAAGATTCTCTGGAGAAAGGAATGGCTACCCACTCCAATATTCTTGCCTGGAGAATTCCATGGACAGAGGAGCCTGGTGGCCTACAGTCGACAGAGTCACTGAGAATCAGATGCAACGGAGCGACTAACACTTTTTCATCACTTTCAGGCAGTTTCCTAGATTGGGTTGCTCTTCCTGTCCTGTCATTACTAAGCCAGGAAGGAGTGAAGGGGTGTAGAGGGCAGGGTTAAATTCATCTAATCCTATCCTGGGGTTAGAGCAGGGAGACAGTCTATGAGGCACAAATGATATCTCCACAAAGTGTAATCCTAAGTTGCTGTTTTTTTTTTTTAAAGAGAAGGCTGAGAGGGAAGTGAAGGGAAAAGAGAGTCAGTTTCTTATATACCAAAATGGTATCATCTCCCATATACTGCTACATGAGAAAACAAGATGCAGAACATGAGTATGCAATGCTAGTTTTGGGGTAAGAAATGGGAAAATAAGAATGTATATGGAGCATTTGCTAATAGGTAGGTAGAATAGGGAAAAGGAGTCCAAAATGGCAGTGGCTAAAAGACAAGGAAGGGAAAAGTCCGTGAAAATAGAACAGAGGAAGGTCAAAGGAAGGTCTGAGGACCGGAGTGAGGACTTCAGATAGAATGGCACTCCTGGCTAAGCCCAATTTGCATAGGACAGGCCCAGGAGGAAGAAAAAAACATATAAAAAGAGGAGCCAAAGGGCTCTCTCTCTCTCTTTCCTGCGCTGGGGGGCTCTTCTCTTCCTGTCTTTGGGTCAACATGCCCTCATGCCTCGAAGACGGATTTTCCTGCTATTATCTAAACAGAATAGAACTGTAACACGGAGCTGTAACAGCGATTTGTCTAAGAGCTACTACACGGTCCGTTCGAGACCTGAGAGCTATAACACGGTCTGTCCAAGACCCGAGAGCTGTGACACGCCGAGGGAGGCTTTAATGTCCGTCACTCCAAATCTTTGTTGTGACGAGACAGAACTGAAGAGCATACACTCGCCTGACAATACTATAAAGTTACATAATAATGTAATCAAAATGATTTTCTATGGTGGAAGACACTGAGAAACTAAATGGAGACAGAGTGTTAGCAAGGTATCTTAAGATTTCTATATGGTTTTGCTATTTGAAATATGCAAATGTTTTATCTACTGAACAAAGTAAATAAAGTAGTAAAATAAAATTTAACTGTTGATGAGTAATTGTTCCCTTCAGAAAAATTATCAGATGATTATCAGACCATTGGCAGGAAGAGATGTTCTTTACAGTGTTGATTCTAATAGAACAAAGAAAAATAACTCTGAGATGCAATCAACTAGATACAACGTATGCAATTATACAATGAATACATGGAACTGTAAAGAGTTATGGTGTAAATACATAATTATTGAGAGTAATGGGAAAATATGATACCAAATAGTAAGCTTAATATAATCTCTATACAAGGAAATAAAAAACTGTGGAACAATGTGTACCAAAG
The DNA here is from genome assembly GCA_006410635.1 of Cephalophus harveyi. Classification (NCBI taxonomy): domain Eukaryota; kingdom Metazoa; phylum Chordata; class Mammalia; order Artiodactyla; family Bovidae; genus Cephalophus; species Cephalophus harveyi. Next base: position 806,711 of record SJYT01052381.1, on the reverse strand, counting down.
TGTTCATGAGAATGTAGGTGACTTATGTTTAACTTTTGTTTTTCTTTTTTTTTTAAGGTAAGAATGGATTTATTTAGAGAGAAACACACTCCACAGACAGAATGTGGGCCGTTGCAGAGGGTGAGGCTTAATCTTTGTTTTCTACTGTGGTTAAGCAGTGAGTTAGTCTTCTATGTATTAAAGAGGGGAGGAGAGATAAATTAGGAATTTGGAATTAATTCATACATACTACTTTATAAACAAGGACCTACTGTAATAGCACAGGAAACTATACTCAATATCTTATAATAACCTAAGCTGTAATGGAAAAGAATCTGAAAAAGAAAATATACATATGTATGTATAATTGAATCACTTTGCTGTAACTGGAAACTAACACAACATTGCAAATTAACTATATTTCAATTAAAATGTATAAATAATGTTGACAAATTTTTAAAAATTAGGCATAAAATAAACAAAGTTTAAAAAATATCACCATTCACTATCCCTGTCTCTACTCATTAAGTAGGACATTCTTTTATATTTTGTACTATTCAAGTAGTGGTAAAGAAACACTGATATTTACTAAGTGTTTCCCATGTCCAAGGCATTACTGTTAATGCCTTATTTAAAGCACTTACTGTTAAGTGCTTTATAAGGATTATAAGTTAATAATCAAAATAACATTATAAAGTTCTGAAATATTATATGAGTTATTAGATTTCAGTTCTACAGGTAAGGATCCTAAGGCTTGGCAAGGGTAAGTCTCTAGCCCAAGTAACCTTGATAATAATCAATGATCAGTAATTAATGGTGAGTATCTTGAACTTAGTCTGACTCCAGAGCTTAAGATCTCATCACTGTGCTGTCATATTATATGTACCTTTGTTGGGGTCTTATCTCTCTTTGTTATAACAATCTTGGCACCCCTGGAGCTTTCTTTAGCAGTCCTTCAGTTCCTATAAAATAGTTCAGAGCCTGATTTTTAAAACACAGCTAAGTGTTTGTTGGATAAATGAATGCATTTTTTCTAAGCCAGAGTAGAAGTTGTCCAACTTAACATATCTCTGGATATCATGGAGTGCAGCGGTTCCTAATCATATTGGTTGGTTGCCTCACAGGAATATCTGTGACACAGATATTTCCAGACACATCTCTGTGAATTCCATGTTCCTGATAGCCATGCATTCCTGTATTTTTTTCATTCTATCACTAAGCCTATGGAGGAAAATTGCTAAAATGTGTATTTGGTACCTGTTAATAGTATGTAAGAGACTGTCCTGAGCACCAGATGTACAAGGCTTATAAAACCATCAGTTATCAGACAGAGAAAGAAAAACATCACTTATACATGGAAACTAAAAAAGATACAAAAGAACTTATTCATAAAAACAGAATAGATTCACAGGCATAGAAAACAAACTTATTGATTACTCAAGGGGATAGCACCCACTCTAGTGTTCTTGCCTGGAGAATCCCAGGGACGGGGGAGCCTGGTGGGCTGTTGTCTATGGGGTCTCACAGCATCAGACACAACTGAAGCAACTTAGCAGCAGCAGCAACAAAGGGGATAGCTAGGGGAGGGGGGATAAATTAGGAGTTTGGTATTAACCTATACACACTACAATATATAAAATAGGAAAACAACAAAGACATAGTGTATAGCACAGGGAACTATACTCAATACCTTATAATAACCTACTGCGAAGAGTTGACTCATTGGAAAAGACTCTGATGCTGGGACGGATTGGGGGCAGGAGGAGAAGGGGATGACAGAGGATGAGATGGCTGGATGGCATCACTGACTCGATGGATGTGAATCTGAGTGAACTCCAGGAGTTGGTGATGGACAGGGAGGCCTGGTGTGCTGTGTTTCATGGGGTTGCAAAGAGTCGGACATGACTGAGCAACTGAACTGAACTGAACTGATAGAAAAGAATATATATATACATAGATATGTGTGTGTGATTCAGTTATACATACACATACGCTCTACCCTTGAAACTAATACAACATTGTAAATCAACAATACTTCAATTAAAAAAAACACGTCAGTTGTAAGGAACTCATAGGCAGAGGCAGAAGGCAGGGGAGGGAGTTTTCCTAGTCATCACTCATTTACAACAGAGAGAAAAAGCACATGTACTCAGACAGGCAGAGGATAAACACCTCCCTCTGCCTGGGACTGGAGCATCCCGGAAGACTTTCCAGAGGAGGTGGCAGTCACTGAACTAAGTTTTCATGGACAAGTAGGAATGAGGCTAACAGTAAGGGGTAGATGGATAATATTTTTAACAAGAGCTTGATGTCAAGACAAGTCTGTTCATAATTTTGAGAAAAGACTTCTCTGAGAAGAATCTTAATACTATATGAGGATGTGTCAATTAAAATAGAAAAGTGGAGATTTAGAAATTGTGTGCCAGGGAAAATAAAAGAAATTGTGTGCACAGAGAAGTGTGTGTATGTGTGCACGCGTGCAAAGTTGAGCCTATGTGATTGTGCAAGATCAGAGTGAAAAGGAAATTACATTTAGTAGAAAACCCGGTCTTATTTCAGATCACATCTTTTTTCTGACATTTTTAACAGTAATTGCAGTAATTGTGCCCAGGTCAGTCTCCTGAGCATTGGCTTGGGCACATAAATTCCTTTCACTGACTCCTATAGCCTGGTGCAGAGTCAGAGTGATTTCCTCGTGATGACTCACAACTCAGTGACCAGGAAAAAATTAACAGGCTTCACAATAGGTCAATGTTTTATCCAGAGAAAAGTTTAACCCTTGTGGATTTATCAGATCAAATAAATATATGACCAAATATATTCATGACATTAGCAAAGAAAGTAGGCTCCTAATTCATGGTCTCCAGAAGCTGGGGCCAAAGCAAAATTTCTCTAGGTGCTTCAGTAGGTAACCAGGTGGGAGCCAGGAAAAAATCTCCTGAAAAAAGACTGATCTGGGATTTCCCCTGTGGTCCAGAGGCTTAGACTTCATGCTTCTAGTGCAGGGGGACTGGATTCTATCCCTGGTCAGTAAACTAGATTCCATATGCCGCAACTAAGGGTTCGCATGCTGCAATTAAAGATCCCACTTGCCTCAACTAAGAGAGCTAAATAAATATATATTTTTAAAGACTGCGCTTATCTAGTCAAATCACCCAATTAAAAAAAGACAACTGCTTTAATTTCAATTTACATACTGAAAACCAGTTACATACTGAAAACCATACCCTATATTTCTTTATCTCAACCCCTTTGCTTGTGAAGTGGAGGAAGAAGTAGAAGAATTAATTAGAAGTTAATTAAATTTCAGGCAGTTTTAATTAAGGAGTTAAAAAACAATTAAGATAAACTTAGAAATGTTACCTAACTAATTAGAAGGGCAATGGAAATTAGCAAAGTCATCCAATAAACCTATATTTTGCCTGCAAATTTTTACATCATCACTATCTAATAGAGTGGACAAAAAAATTGGGGGTGGGGTAGGAAAGAATTATATTTAAGTATGAATAATTCAGGGGAAAGACACCAGAGTTGGGTGAAATCAGATTTTTATTCTTCTGTACCATTAGTGAACTGTATTCAAAACTCTCTTAATTGAACATCTAGTAGCCATGGGTGATTCTAGACAGAAAGTATTAATAGATAGATCTTTAGGCTAAATACACAGTGTATCCTTGGAACACATTAAGTGCTAGTCTCTTGGATCTCTCATCACACAAGGTTATAGAGAAGTTCATTACAGGGCTTCTTTTATAATGACTAGCTTTTAACCTTTGCTAGTTAAATGATGAAATGGTACTGGTGATTCAGAATCAGTGTAATTCACGTTTGATGTGCAGAGTGGTTGGTTAAATAGTACATTTCCCATCCCAAGGCTATATATATCCTTGTGTACCTCTCCTTGCAAGGCTAGAATTGCTGACCTGAAGACAGCCATTGCCCACCCACTGGGAAAGAGCCAGGTGATTAGATCACTAAGTTCCTTTAGACAGAGAAGATGGGGGTTGTCTATCTGACCTGTTCACTTGATATTACTTTGAGTCCAGCCATCAAGTCTTCATCTGGTCAACAACAGCTCACCACTCCCAGTTCTCCCAGTCACTTATAGTTGGCCTCACTTTGACTTGGTAGGAATACTCTAAGATACAGTTTTGCTGCCTGCAAACAAGAGGTTTTCATTTGGGAAGACTGATACCTAAGATGTGACAGAGGTGGGTGCTGTCAGTGCATCTTATCCAAGAGCAGTGTTTCCTGACCTCAGCACTATTGACCTCTGGAGCCAGATAATTTCTTGTGGAGGGCTGTCCTGTGCACTAGAGGTTGGTCAGCAGCGTTCCCGGCCTTTCCTCGTTGCATGCCAACAGGAACCGTACAGCCTGTGACAATTAAAAATGTCTCCAGACATCACTGTATATGCCCCGGGGAACAAATAACCCCTAGTTGAGAATCGGGATCTTGGATCCATGTCCTATTAGGTGGAAGCTCCCAGGACCCTAGTGCTGTGTGTGCTTAGTTGCTCAGTCATGTCCAACTCTTTGCGACCCCATGGACTGTAGCCCACCAGGATCCTCTGCCCATGGGGATTCTCCAGGCAAGAATAGTGAAGCTGGGTTGCCATGCCCTCCTCTAGGGGATCTTCCCCACCCAGGGATTGAACCCAGGTCTCCCACATTGCAGGAGGATTCTTTACCAGCTGAGCCACCAGGGAAGCCCAAGAATACTGGTAGCCTATCCCTTCTCTAGGAGATCTTCCCAACCAGGAATTGGACCGGGGGCAGATTGAACATTGCAGGCAGATTCTTTACCAGCTGAGCTACTAGGGAAGACCCCCAGGACCTTAGATCCATGTCCTAATAGGTGGAAGGTGGGATTCCTGCTCCCTGGCAAATGTGAAGAATCCTAGTATCTTATCTTGTGACCTAAGAAGAGAAAGGCATCCTCCCCTACTGCACTTCATAGCCCCCATGTAAGCTGAACTCAAGCCAACCTCCAATAGGAAGCTCCTAAATTGTTTCTTCACAAGTTTCATAAATATCTGCTGATGTCACCCTGCAAGCAGTCAGGGTTTTTGTTTTTTTTTTTTTTTGGCTTCACTGGGTCTTAGTTGCAGAATGTGGGATCTAGTTCCCTGACCAGGGGTTGAACCAGGGCTCCCTGCAATCATTGTTGCTGTTCAGACACTCAGTTGTGTCTGACTCTTTTCGACCCCAAGGACCGCAATACACCAGGCTTCCCTGTCCTTCACTATCTCCTGGAATTTACTCAAACTCATGTCCATTAAGTCAATGATGCCAACCGACCATCTCATCCTATGCCCACCCCTCTTCTTTTGCTTTCAATCTTTCCCAGCATGAGAGTCTTTTATGGGTCAGCTCTTCCCATCAGGTGGTCAAAGTATTGGAGCTTCAACATCAGTCCTTCCACTGAATATTCAGGGTTGTTTTCCTGTAGAATTGACTGGTTTGATCTCCTTGCTGTCCAAGGGACTCTCAAGAATCTTCTCCAGCATCACAGTTAGAAAGTATCAATTCTTTGGCACTTAGCCTTCTTTATGGTCCACTTGGAGTCTTAACTACTGGACCACAGGGAAGTCCCTCAGTTTCTCTTGTAATGATTTTGCTGCTGGGACTCCATCTTCCTTTCCTTGTTCTTTTGTGAATTTTTTTTTCAGGTCTCTAGGTTTACTGGGTGGAGAAGGAAATGGCAACCCACTCCAGTATTCTTGCCTGGAGAATCCCAGGGACACGGGAGCTTGGTGGGCTGCTGTCTATGGGGTCACACAGAGTCGGACACGACTGAAACGACTTAGCAGCAGCAGCAGCAGGTTTACTGGGATGCAAGATTTTTTCCTATATATTCCATGTTTCCCTGTCATGTGGGTTTAAATTATTCTCTTTGCTGTCACCCAAAACCACACAGTCTTGGATCCTTCTGAATTCTCTCCATGAGTGAGTGAGTGAAGTCGTTCAGTCGTGTCCGACTCTTTGCGACCCCATGGACTGTAGCCTACCAGGCTCCTCCATCCATGAGATTCTCCAGGCAAGAATATTGAAGTGGGTTGCCATTTCCTTCTCCAGGGGATCTTCCCGATCCAGGGATCGAACCCTGGTCTCCCGCATTGCAGGCAGACACTTTAACCTCTCAGCCACCAGGGAAGCCCATCGTCCATATGATTTTATCCTTTGCTGATTGCTTCTCCTATGACAATTGCATATCCTATATCCTTGAAGTCATAGTCTAGACCAGAGCTCTCCATCCCAAAGCACCCAAGAAGAAAACCCTTAGATGTAATCATGTCCATGGTCATTCTCAACTTGGGAAGCAAACCTTGCCCTTGCCCTTTTTTCCTGCCCATCCACCCCATTCTTCCCAGAGAAGTCTGGCGTTGACTTAAGGAATTGGTTCTAACCCTGGAGCTGACATCATCAGGGGCTATTGATACAGATTGCTGGGCCCAGTCAGTGCGGAATCACTGGTTAATTTTTCCTTTTCCTCCCAAAGATCAATGTTTTTTGACAAGCTCCATATCACCAGCAATGCCAGCTGAGCTTGTAAGGAACTGCGAGAAAGCTTCCATACCTCAAGGAACAAAGGTAGTAGGCTCAACAAAAGTACCCAGCATTTATATTTAAAATGGAGAGCCAACAAAGACCCTCTGTATAGCACAGGGAACTCTGCTCAATATTATGTAACAACCTTAATAGGAAAGAATTTGAAAAAGAATAGATACATGTATATGTAGAACTGAACTACCTTGCTGTACACCTGAAGCTAACATAGCATTGTTAATCAACTACACTCCAATATAAAATAAAATGTTTTTTTAAAAAGGTACAAGCCTTCAGTTGTATAACAAGTAAGTGACAAGAATGTAACATACAGCATAAGGAAGATTATGGTCAATAATATTGTAATAACTTTGTATGGGGACAGATGATTATAGATGATTACTATTATGGTGGTCATTTCATAAAGAATGCCGGTGTCAAATATTACATAGTACACCTGAAACTGTGTACAGTTTGATACTGTGCATCAAGTGTATTTCAATTAAATATAATCTAAATAAATACTGCACGACAATACATATACACTTCAGTTTCTTCACCCACAGGTGGATTTCCAGCTGTGCTGGCTTTTCAAAAGGAGATGCTTTGCCATATTCTTTCTATGAAATAGAATATTTGCTAACATTGAAACTTATAGATATTTATTAGGCAATTATTTTCAGAAATAGGGGAGAGAACAGGAACCTTGGAATGGGAGTACCTGGGCTCTAGTCTGGGTTGCCTCATGACATTTTACAAATACTCAGTCTTCTCACCTATAAGGTGAGGGACATACGTTTCTTCTCAGAGGACCCTTGCAGTGCTATGATTCTAGAAACACTTCCTTAAAAAGGAAGGAAGGAAGCCTATAGGATCCTATGGATTCGAACATTCCCAATTTGCTGTGCCAAAGGTCTGGTCTTGATGTGCCTAACTGGTCTCCCTTGGTAGACTCAAATGAGTCTGCAGCATCACTCTTAAAAGTGAGGCCATTCATGGAACATTTTAACATATCCATCATGGTAGGCTGAATAATGCCCCCCCCCCCCGAAATGTCCAGATGCTATTCCTGGAAAATGTGAATATTATATGATAATGGGAACTTTAAAGAATTCTGAGATGGGGAGATTAGCCTAGATTATCCGGGTGGGATCTAAATGTAATTACAAGTGTCCTTGTAAGAGGGAGACGGAAATGTGATGACAGAAGAGGAGATGGCCATGCGGTGGCAGAAGCTGGGGGAGAAAACATGATGTGATGTGAGGACATGAACCGAGAAATCAGGACAGCCTCTAGAAGCTGGGGAAGGCAAGGAACAGATTCTCACCTGGAGTCTCCCCCTGACACTTGACACCCCTACCCTGCTGACACTTTGGTTTTCCTCCTTTAAGACTCATTTCAAACATCTGCCCTCCAGACCTGCAAGAGAGAAAAAAAAAAGTATGCTGTTATGAGCCATCCAATTTGTGGTAATTTGTTTCACAGCCGTGAAAACACTAATATCTGTTTATGGAGCGACTCCTAAGGGGCAGGTACTTTACACACAGTATCTCTAATTACTGCGGTACTGAAGCAGTATGGATATTATAATATCTTCTAATACATACATAAGTTAACTGAGGCTCAGAGAGGCAGACTATTATAACCCAAACCATACACATAATCAGTGACGCAACCCAGATTCAAGCCGAGGTCTGCCTGATGCCGAAGTCTTTCCCTTTTGTTGTATGTTTCTGACCACAAGAAAAATGTACTCCAAGTACTTAGCACCATATTTGGCATATGGCTAGGTCTTGATTAATGTTAGCTTTTACTATTGTCATTATATGTCTGTGTCTTTGACTACAGCTGCCAGCCCAAGTGTACATGGAGCGTAGTCACCCTACAGCCAGGGTGGCCCAGGGCCCAGCAGATGGAAAGGGTCTCTTTGGTCTTTCCATAACCCATGTGCCTGGAGAGCTTCAAAGCTACAGAGATGCTCTTCTATTTCCACACATCCCTCCTTCCCCATATCCCACGGTCTCTTTCTTTTTTGTTTTTGAGATTTTTTTGATGTGGACCATTTTTAAAGTCTTTACTGAATTTGTTTACAATATGGCTTCTGCGTCATATTTCAGTTTTTTATCCGCAAGGCATGTGGGATTTTAGCTCCTTGAACAGGGATTGAATCTGCACTCCCTGCAATGGAAGGAGAAGTCTTAACCACTGGACCACCAGGGAAGTCCCTCCCACTGTTTCTAGAAATGAGAAAAGAAAAGGACCTACAGCCAAAAGGAGAATGAGTGGGAAAATGTACACAGAGAGAAGACCTCTTAGACTGAGCCTCTTTAATCTGGTATCCTGCTAAATTGATTCCTTCTCTGCCTCCCTTTAAAGGTCCCCAGATAGACCTCTGTGCCTGCATTGACACTCTCCTGGAAACTCCACATCCTTACTTTCCGCCTCAAACATATTGCTGTCTGAGAAGCAGAGGGACTGAAGAGCAGTGGGATATAGGCAGAAAGTGAGAGAACCCTCTCCTAAAAACAAATACCTCTTCTTGTTTTCTTCTTCCATTTCGGTACCGGAATACCTCAACATTAGTTTATATCAATATATCAAAAAGAAGATATTTTCATGTGAAGAGATGTAAAATTTGAAGTGCGACAAAATGTTCTTATTGTGGTGTGGGAAAACAGGTCCCTAAGAGATCCGAGCAGATAAAGCAAGTGTGTGACATGCATGGTTCCCTTCCCCCAGCTCTGACCTGTGGCAGGCATCACTAGTTGATCACAGCACTCTTCTCTCCTGAACCCTGACCAATTAATTAGAGATGACACTATAAAGGACACTTACTTGGGACATCCCTGGTGACCCAGTGGTTAACACTCTGAGGTTCCAGTGCAGAGGGTGCAGGTTTGATTCTTGGTCAGAGAACTAAGACCCCATGTGCCACTTAACGTGGTCCCAAAAAGAAAAAAAAAAAAAGGACACTTATTTGGCATGCTTGCAATATGACATAGCTTTGAAGATTAGGAACTCTGGAAACTCTTCCTCAGTTGCAATTCACATATCAATTTTCTGAATTTTTTCTGAATTCTACCCCTCTATTAAAGTCCAGGTCTCATCCTACCCACTCTGGGGAGCCTCCTTAATCATGCTCATGTTAAGCTTCCCTAAATTCCTCTCCTTAGGTACTGATATATTCTGGAGAGGATCCAGATTTTGTGGGGACTGAAACTTGACAATAGCATTGTAATATTTTCTATAGAGAAACTGGAAAGACTATATATTATTTCCACTTTTAACAAGACCTTTGAAGAATGGCACTTTAAGAGTTAAATCATTTCAGCAAGCTTGCTTCTCTAAACAATAAAATTTTAACCACATCAAGTTTGGACTGTTGCTTTCAAGGGTATTATTCTTTAAGTGGAACATATCATCATCTTTGGTCATTGAACTAACTGGCCAAGCATAGTTGGTGTATTTTGGTTTCCTCTGCTTATGTCCTTGGGGTTATAAGTTAGGGATGTGACTGGAACAACACAAATCAAATACTTCCCTAACCAAATGATATGATGTGTCTTATGGGAAATAACCTCAGTCAGTCCAGGGAAGTGTTTTAACTGTGAAGAAGAACATGAGATTTTTGTTGATAAGCACTCATTCAGCAGATATGATAAATATCAATATTTGAGTCTTTATTATATGCCAAACACTATTGAATACTCTGATGATATAGTGGTGAATAAGACAGAAAGATGTTCCTGCTTCTAGGGAACTTGCATTCTGGTAGGACAGATAGGCACTGAACAATAGCCTAAAAAATTCCCATAGTAATGAGAGCTATGCAGAAAAGAAAATGGTTGATGACAAGGCATAGACGAGTCAATTCTAAAGGTAATCAACTATGAATATTTTTTGGAAGCGCTGATGCTGAAACTGAAGCTCCAATACTTTGGTCACCTGATGCGAAGAACTGACTCATTGGAAAAGACCCTGATGCTGGGAAAGATTGAAGGCAGGAGGAGAAGGGGACAACAGAGGAGAGGATAGTTGGATGGCATCACCCACTCAATGGACTTGAGTTTGAGCAAGCTCCGGGAGGTGGTGAAGGATACGGGAGCCTGGTGTGTTGCAGTCCATAGGGTGCCAAATGGCCAGACACAACTTATTGACTGAACAACAACAACAACGATACAACAACAACAACAACGACGACACAACAACAACAACAAGGCATAGATTGGATAATCACGGAAGATTTCTGGGGGAAAATGATCTTGAGGCTAAGACAAGAAGGAGGCAACTATGAAGACCTGGAGGAAGGGCAGAGTAGATGCTCCAGGCAAAGGAAGCATTGTGTGCAGAGATAATAAGGACATTAGAATCTGGGCATGTCTTAGAAATAGAACTGAGGCTGTTGAAGCTGGGACCTGCAGGGGAAAAGGGCAGAGAGTAAGGTCAGTCAGGCAGGCAATGAGGGGACCATGTCAGGCTTTGCAGGCAGGATCAGGAATTTGGTTTTAAGTCCAAAGGCAATAGAAGTCACTGGAAGGTTTTAAGCAGGACAGTCACGGGATCTAATTTACATTTTGTTTTTTAAGCTGGGCCACTTGGCTTCTGAAATTTTAGCAGGGATCAAACCCGGGCCCACGGCAGTAGTGAAAGCACAGAGTCCTAACCACTGGGTTGGCAGGGAATTGCCTAATTTACATTTTTAAAGAACATTCTTGATGCAGTGAGAAGAGTGAATTATAGTGAGGAGAGAGGGCAACAAGGAAACCTGGTTAGGAGTGAAGGACAGCGTTCTGGGCAAGAGACGGTGGCCTCAGAACAAGAATGGGGCTATTGCACAGACAGACCAGGTTACTTGACACAAGAGCTAGGAGAAGTCACTCAAGTCAACTTCTGTATGTACTAGGTCACTTCAGTTGTGTCCAACTCTTTGCAACCCCATGTACTGCAGCCTACCAGGCTCCTCTGTCCATGGAATTTTCCAGGCAAGAATACTGGAGTGGATTTCCACATCCTCCTTCAGGGAATCTTCCAGACCCAGGGATCAAACCCATGTCTTTTAGGTTTCTTGAATTGGCAGGTGGGCTCTTTACCACTTTACCTGGAAAGCTCCAAGTCAACTTGAAAGTGTTACTTGCTCAGTTGTGTCCAATTCTTGGTGACCCCTATGGACTGTAGCCCACCATACTCCTCTGTCCATGGGGTTTTCAAAGAATACTGGAGTGGGTTGCCATTTCCTTCTCCAGGGGATCTTCCCGACCCAGGGACTGAAGCTAAGTCTCCTGCATTGCATGCAAATTCTTTACTCACTGAGCCACCAGGGATGACCAAGTCAACTTGGTAAAACCTAATTTCCTCAACAATAAAAAGTGGAGAATAATATGCATCTCAGAGATTTGTTGTAGGGGTTAAATGAGATAAAACAGAGTGCCCAGTGAGTACTACATGACAGTTCACAAAACCAAAGGCTAGGGTGCTGGCAGTCTCCATCAGGAGTCAGCAGACTCGGGCCTCTCTGGCCCACCACTTGTTTTATTGAGCATTACCACGTCCATGTGTTAGGTATGATTCATTTCACGGAGCAACAGTAAAGTTGGGTAGTTGTAACACAAACCACATGGCCTATAAAATCTCAAATAAGTATTCTCTGCCCTTTACAGAAAAGTTGATTGACCCCTAGATTAGAATGAAGAGTAAGAAGAATCTGAGAGACATGCTAATCTATACACCTAGCAGGCAGTGCATTTGGAGAAATGTTAGCGGCGTGTCATGGATGGTACTTTTCAAGTGCTCTGCAAAAGAGAAGGCCCTTGCTGTAAAGAGGTGATTCATAAAGGGATGCAGCTGAAATGAACTTCAAATGTCATTGTTGCATAAATCAACCAATAAAACCATGTAACATTTATATAGTGCCCCTGTATTTCCATTCTATTTATCCATACTTTTATTAAAATAATCCACTCTGGATTTGTAAACTTAGTGTGAGACAGGATAAGCAATGGAAAAGATATATATCAATAAATTGGAAGAACCATAAACAGAATACAGAGTTCAGCTAGGCGCTCAACAAACATAACTTTAGCCTTCTTTCCTGAGCACCTTTGGCTAGAGTCAATACCATTCATTTCACTGGGAATTCGAGTAAGGGTCATAGGAGAGGTTTGCTTTTCCTTATTACTGTGTAGCTGAAAGTCACACATTTATTTCCAATTGCTAACTAGTTTTGCTTCATGTTAACTTTTTTAATGTATTTTTGTGGATTGATATTACTATTATTCACATTGCGTTGTTCAGTCGCTAAGTCGTATCTGACTCTTTGGGACCTCATGGAGCCCGGCAGGCTCCCCTGTCCATGGGTTTCTCCATGCAGGAGTACTGGAGTGGGTTGCCGTTTCCTCCTCTAGGGGATATTTCCAACCCAGGATTGAACCTGGGTCCCTGCATTGGCAGGCGAATTCTTTATCACTGAGCCACCAGGGAAGCCATTATTCATATTACCATCACTTTGTGTATTTTGAAGCCTCAGACCAAAGTAGAGAAGAGGAATTAATGAAAAGTTGCTAAAATCAAAACGTGGGGGTAGAATAGTCTTAACCTTTTAAAGTTTTCTTTTGTAACTTTACTATGACGTTTATTATTATTATAAAGATTACTATGATGATAAAGTTTATTAGGCCCATGTCATAAACTACTTTGTGGTTAGTTTCCTTTCTCTTTTGCAAATAAAGGGGTTTATTCTCTAGCTTTTGAATACAAAGCCCTGTAGATTAATGTGACATATAGTTTTAAAATATGAAAATTAAATGTTTTTTTATTCAGGTAGGAGCAGTAGGCAGGGGACCCCTGCTAAATCTGATCTTATCCTGAAGTATAAAGAGAGAAGATGTGTATAAGAGACAGGAGCAAAGTGATTCAGTTATACAGATATATATATATATTTTTTTTTCAGATTTTCCACTACAGGTTGTTACAAGATATTGAATATTATATTACAAGATATTGAATATTACATTACAAGATATTGAATATGTGGTAAACCTTTGTTTCTTATCTATTTTATATATAACAGTGAATACCTATTAATCCCTTACTCTTAATTTATCCCTAATCTCCACCCTTTCCCTTTGGGTAACCATAGTTTGTTTTCTCTTTGTTAGTCTGTTTTTAAAAATTTTTTTTAAATTTATTTATTTTAATTGGAGGTTAATTACTTTACAATATTGTATTGGTTTTGCCATACATCAACATGAATCCGCCACAGGTAAACGTGTTCCCCATCATAAATAGATTCATTTACATTATTTTTTAGATTTCACTTATAAGTGATATCCTGTAACATTTGTCTTTGCTGTCTTACTTCACTTAGTATGGCAATCCCCCCATCCATGTTGCTGCAAATGGCGTTATTTCATTCTTTTTTTGTGGCTAAGTAATATTCTATTGTATATATGTACAATAAAAACTTCTTTATCCATTCATCTGTTGATGGACATTTATGTTGCTTCCTTGTCTTGACTACTGTAAATAGTGCCTCTATTAACATTGGGGGTGTGTGTGTATCTTTTTGAATTAGAGTTTTCATCTTTTCCGAGGAGTAGATACTCAAGAGTGAATCTGTTGGATCATATGGATGATTGGGTTTTTAAAATCAATAATTAGTTATCTTAAATATGTTGAGTCAACAATACTTCTCATTTCCTGGGGTAATGTCAGAAAAAATCTCTATTTCTTTTTAAACATTTAAGGAATTAAGAAATGGAAGTAGATATTAAAATAAATTACTTAACCATGTTCTACATGGGATTGCAAAACTTAATAAATAAACATTATACTCTCATTCCAGTTGACTTTGATAAAAATATTGCTAGGCCATAATCTTTATTGTGTATTTAGAAGTATGAGTTTCTACCCAGTTGAGACCATAAATAGGGGAGAGAAAGCCAAAAGCCACAAGAAAGAAAACATTTTGGTTCAACTTTGTGCTTGGTGAGCTGTTTTCCCTCATAAAAATTTACAAATTAAGGGACATATTTCTGCATATGATCACAGTCCCCATGGGTAGGGGTAACCAAATATGCAGAGATATTTCATTTTTATCTGAGAAATGCTTTTCTATTACTTGCTTATTTTATGAAACAAATACACAGTTGCTAACCATAATTTCCTGAACTTTAAAAACATTTTCTCACAGGCTAAAAATTTCTGTATTAACTCTTGCTTCCTTGTTGATTTGAGATTGCAGGGACGCCACGTGAGAAAGCAGCCTCTCTGTCGCTAATGGTCAGGTGGAAAATTCCTCCTGTTTAAACATAGTCATGAGTTAGAGACTAATTATAGTAGGAATTACTCTGGACAGAATAGAGTGTCCAGTTGAAGTTGTGGAGAAATATCATAAGTGTAGAAGCAGAATGAGGAAAAAAGAGAGGAAAGTTTGTATGGTCTTCCTTTTGCTGTGGTTCTTGAGCTAACAGTAGGTGGCTTAAGGATAAGGCATTAAATAATATCGAATAAGAATGAGTTATTACCTTTTCAGTTCTTTTTCACTTCTTCAGTTAACGTTAAAAGATCACATCTAGTGGCAATTTGCACATCCACTTAACACTTATTAAGTCTCTCTTTTTTTTTTTTAACAAAAAGTGAGGGTCTCAGCAGAATATAGAATAAAACAAGGGATTAACATTTTGTTATATTTTGTTTTAATCATATTGTTTATTGCAAGGGAAAGTGATTTTCCATTAAGGTGAGAAGAAAAAGTTTCTTTCAAAAATAAATGTGTTGGGGCTTCCTTGGTGGCTCAGGGGTAAAGAATCTGCCTGCTAATTCAGGGGGCATGGGTTCAATCCTTGGTCCGGGGAGATCCCACATGCCGAGGAACAAATAAGTCCATGCCTCACAACTACTGAACCTGTCTGTGTTCTAGAGCCCAGGAGCCATAGCTACTGGGCCCACAAGCTGTAAATACTGGAGCCCATGAACCCTAGAGACCGTGTTCCACAACAAGAAAAGCCATTGCGATGAGAAGCCGGTGTACAACAAATAGAGAGTAGTCCCCATTCTTTGCAACTAGAGAAAAGTTTTTGTAGCAGTGAAGACCCAGCCTAAACAAACAAACAAACAAACGTGTTTAGCTAGAAAGTAAGCTAATTTAAATAAAAATATTATGTAATGAAAGTGATGCACAAATATGACCAATGTTGTAAAGTGGCAGCGTACCATGTTTAGAATATACTATCGGAGTATATTATAATATACTATAGGAATATAATATGAGTCCTCTAAATAGAGATTAAATCATTTTCGCCCAGACTTCTTCCATTCTTCCCATTTTTATCTTTCCTTCTTTCTCTCTTGCCCACTGTCCTTTTCTACCTTCTATCATTCAACAAGATGTATTGATATGATGTACAATACAAGATGTATTGTATATGATGTGCCTGAGATTGTGCTGGGCACAATGAACCCAGAAACACAAAGATTAATATGTAGTTATCTTTGCTTTGTTGGAAGCTCAGTCTCACTGGTGACACAGATATGCAAACAGTTATTATACAATGAGAAATCTGGTGTGTGTGCAGGGTATCCAGAGAAGGTATAAGATGTGGGAAGCAAGGGAAGGTATCAGGTTTCAACCTTGGGAATCAGTTCTATGAAATACAGTCTAAGTTCATAAATATCAGTGTATCCTTAATTTATTCACCAAACCTCTCTAGAACCAGAAATTACATTAGATACTAGGGATTTGGACATGAAAAAAGACACAGTTGAAGCTTCAAGAAGTTTTTGATTAGAATGGGAGAAAGACGAGGAAAGCAATGGTTATATATGTCTATATCTCACAACTGAAATCTTTGGATGTAGATGTGTTTCCTAATTCTGAATTTTTAGAATGTTGATAAGGTGCACAAACTCTGCATTACAAAACACTCGTAAAAGAGTCTGGGGCAGGTACCCCATAATGAAAACACATTCAATCATCTTAAATGGAATAAAGATGATAAATAGCCTCACATCAATTCAGTGGAGGTTGTTGGCTTTTGTAATGTTTAAGGTTTCTGAATTGCAAAAAATGTAGACCTATTCTTCACAATAGGGCATTGCTTTTTGAAATTCACAAAGTTGAAATGTTACTACAGTCCATGAGGTCACACTCTTCAAAATAACTAGAGGTATGTTGCTTTGCAACAACAAAGAAAGGGCGATGAGCCACATTTTAATATCAATAGAAAAGGGGAAGGCTTCCTAAAAGCTGTAATTTTTTGCCGGGGTCTTGATGGATGAATAGAAGTTAACCTGACAGAGATGTGTCGGGGTAGGGGGAGCTTTCCAAGTGACTCAGTGGTAAAGAATCTGCCTGCCAGTGTTGGAGGCAAAGGTTCAATGTCGGAGACAAAGGTTCAATGTTGGAGACAAAGGTTCGATCCCTGGGTCAGGAAGATCTCCTGGAGGAGGAAACAGCAACCCACTTCAGTATTCTTGCCTGGGAAATCCAACGGACAGAGAAGCCTGGCAGGCTACAGTCCATTGGGTCACAAAGAGTTGGACATGATTGCTCACGCATGCAAGCCCGACAGAGATGATGGACAGCTGGAGGAGGCAGAGTGTTGGAGGATGAGGAGAAGGGTTTTCTAGGCGGTAGGGACAGCCTGTAGAAAGACAATGAACTTGGTGTTTGGGGGGAACTGCAAATAATTCAGAATGGCTGTGTGTATGTTGTGCTGAGACCAAGAGGAGGAAGAGCATGGAGATGGAAATGCTGAGATCAGGTAGGAGCAGTAGGCAGGGGACCCCTGCTAAATCTGATCTTATCCTGAAGTATAAAGAGAGATTTAAGAGGTTTTCAAATCATGTTTGTAGTCATGTGAACAGATTTGAAATTACAGAACAATCCTAATATTGGATGACTGAACTGATGCACTACCCAAAACTGAGGCAATTGTTGGTTTAGGTGAGAGATGATGAGAAACTGCAAATCGGCATGGTTTGGCACATAGTAATTGCTCAATAAATCATGGCACTTTGAAGGGCAGAGACTGGGCTGTAGTGGGGATGGCTAAGAGGGGACAATTTAGAGATAGTGGGAAGAATTATCTGGGACTCATTATCTGATTGGACTTACAGGGAGCAGGGGTTAGGGCAGGGAGTCTCCTCCCTTCCAAAACCTCCATGTCTCCTCTCTGGCTTCAGGGTCTCTTTTGCTTGGTGTTCCAACTTTTTTTTTTTTTTTTTGCCTCAAGTCATGTGGGATCTTAGTTCCCCAACCAGGGGATCCAACTGGTGCCCTCCTCAGTGGAAGCCTTAACCACTGGACCACCACCAGGGAAGTCCCAAGGTGTTCTATTTTGGAAATGATGAAATATGGGTTTGGGGTTCAGGGAAATTAAATTGGATTTGGGAAATATTATGTGAAAGCTGCGAGACTTCCCTGGTGGCTCAGAGGCGAAGAATTTGCCTACAGTGTAGAAGACCCCTAAGTTGAGAAGATCCCCGGAGAAGGAAATGGCAACCCACTCCAGTATTCTTGCCTGGAGAATCCCATAGACAGAAAGAGGAGCCTGGGGGGTTACAGTCCATAGGGTTCCAAGAGTCGGACACGACTTAGCAACTAAACCTTCAGCACCACCCTATGAAAGCTGTAGCCTTCATGTGGGTTGGATTAAAGAGAGACAGTGCAGGTCTCTCTTGAGAAGTTAGGAAGACTGAGGTCAAAAACCTAGAAAAGACGTAAGGGGAAAGGAAAGGAACTGTCAACCGTGTTGCTGCTGCTGCTGCTGCTAAGTCGCGTCAGTCGTGTCTGACTCTGTGCGACCCCATAGATGGCAGCCTACAAGGCTCCGCCATCCCTGGAATTCTCCAGGCAAGAACACTGGAGTGGATTGCCATTTCCTTCTCCAATGCATGGAAGTGAAAAGTGAAAGTGAAGTTGCTGTCTTGTCTGACTCAGCGACCCCATGGACTGCAGCCTACCAGGCTCCTCTGTCCATGGGATTTTCCAGGCAAGAAGACTGGAGTGGGGTGCCACTGCCTTCTCCGGTCAACCGTGTTAAGTGCCCTCAAAAGATGAACTGAGACAAGAGATGGAAAAATCCTTGATGGACATGGCAAATAGGAGGTCAACGGTGATCTGAGAAGAGCCGTTTCTGTAGTTGATAAGGGACAGAGGCTGGTGACTCTGAAATAAAGGAGTGTGCAGGTGAGGAAGCAGGGACATAGGGCTGGCTGCTGTCCTTTTAAGACATGGCTGTGAATGGGGGCGGGCACACAGAGGACAAAATTAGAAACAGTCATGGTCTGTATGCAAAGGTTTTGGGGAGGAGAGATGCTGCTCCACTCCCAGCAGTCAGCTTTTTTTGGTAGTGCTGCAGCTGGCTTTTGGAGGAGAGTCTTTAACCTGAACACAAGTATTTCTCGGAAAGAGACGGCTACAGAAAGAGACTGGACTGGAATGGATTTGCAGGAATGCACTGTCTTTCTGGGCTCACGTCCCAGGTGCTGCTGCTTGTGCTAACTTCCTGTAAAGTTTTTGCTCCTTCCTCCCTCTATAGTCTACCTGGTTGGCTGCTTGCCACTTGTTTAAGATGGCTCTTAGGACTGTGTGGGTGCCAGGGATCTGGCTCATAAATTAGCTGTGTGTGCACATGATTTACCAAGGTGACGCTCTTCCCTGTCGCCACTAATTGTTTCTTAGCTTATACTTTCTTCATCACACATTTGATTTAGTTCTATCAGTTCCAATGAGTGGCTAAGGAGATGAAGGGCTTCCCTGGTGTCTCATTCAAGAATCTGCCTGCAGTGTGGGAGACCAGGGTTCCATCCCTGGGTCAGCAAGAGCCCCTGGAGAAGGGAATGGCAACCCACTGCAGTATTCTTGTCTGGAGAATTCCATGGGTAGAGAAACCCAGTGAGATACAGTCCATGGGGTCGCAAAGAGTTGGAGGGGATAAAACACCAGTCTAGGCACAGTGGAGATTGAAGAAAAACAGGGCCTTGTCTCCGTGGATCTTATAATCCAAATCGGCACTGTCTTCTAAACAATGGTGACAATGGCTCTTAAAATGTAGATCTTTCTGAAAAATTGATGAACACCATATACCTTGTTTCCATGAAACAGCACAAAGAATTTAACATAATATTGTAAAGTAAAATAAAGTAAAAATTAAAAAAAAAAAAAACTTTCAGAGAGTTTGTGGCTTGCTAAATTCTGAAGTGGTTTTTCAAATTCAAGTTGCTTCAGTCATGTCTGACTCTGTGTGACCCCATAGACGGCAGCCCACCAGGTTCCCCCGCCCCTGGGATTCTCCAGGCAAGAACACTGGAGTGGGTTGCCATTTCCTTCTCCAATGCACCAAAGTGAAAAGTGAAAGTGAAGTCACTCAGTCATGTCTGACTCAGCGACCCCATGGACTGCAGCCCACCAGGCTACTCTGTCCATGGGATTTTCCAGGCAAGAGTACTGGAGTGGCATGCCATTGCCTTTTCCGGCACAAATTCAAGTTAAGCATGCCCAAACTATAGAGTTGATGGTGCTCCATTATTCATGACCTCGGCTAAAATAACATTTCTGAGCCTCTGTTTCCAGTTTGTGCTGCCTGTCTTGTGAGGATTTTGTGAGGACTAAATGAGATGTTATGAATACAGGACTTAGCACAGAGCGCACCAGAGCTGATGCCAATAAATGTTATTTCAGCTTCCAGCGTGTTATGGAGGAAGTGAGCTAGGTGTTCAGCCCCAGGCACAGCTAACTCACGGCTCTCTGGTGCAGGAGTTATTCCAGGATTTCCTTGTCACTAGTTGGTGAAACTGCCAACTAAAGTCAGTTTCCCATAATTCAGTCGTTCCCCAGTGTCTCTAGAATTCTTGCTTTATCTTAGTTCCATCCAAACAATTAAAATCTTTATTTATATAGATAAATAATAGATAGTAAGACATATATATTATCATTACATAATGTTGTTAAACTTACACATACTTGCTTAAAAAGAAAACTCTGGATCCCAACCATCAATAAAAAACACCTCTATCATTTGCCGTAAACGGAAAATAACAGTAAACAATGAATATTTAGTTAGCTACCAGTGCTTACCTAGGGTTTTGAATCTGGGCCCTGATAAATAGGAAGTTTAGCCAGTGTTTGAGAAAGAATAGTTTCCTCCAGCAATCAGAAGAGCTGAGGGAGAATTGAAAAATAACTTTTCTCTCCAATATGATTGGCTGTCCCTTAATGCCTGGGCCGCTGCCTATACCTGACTCTAGCGAGGGGCTCCCCTTTGGGAGGCCTTCTGCGAGGGCCAGTTGCCTCCCTTTGCACCCCATCCTGAATAAGCTCTGTGGGAGCGGCGTCCTGAATCCAGCTGTCTCCCAGGACAGGAGCTCCGTGAAGCCTTGCTATTTGAGCTCTTAGAAACAAGGACACTCAGAGGTCCTGCCCCTATTTCCTTGATGGATCAGGCTCAGTGTCTGGCTCACACGCTCACACCCCGACGACGACTCCAGAGTTTCATATTGTCACTAGACAGGTAGCTGAGGCCACCCAAGTGCCGCTGGGACCCCGGATGGGTGAAAGGAGGCTAGGGACAGTATTTGGAAACTGCGCCGCAAACGCTATTTCTCCATGGGTTGCAAGCTGTGGATTAAAAATAATAAAAACGCCAAAGTAAAATTAACTACAGATTTTATTCACTTAGCGCTTGAATAAGCAGCCCTTGAGCCAGTAGAGATTACTGTTACTAGCGGTTTTATTAGTTTGTTTTAATGGGATAATATAATTACTATAAACTATTATTATTTTGTTATTATAATTCAGCAACCCGCAGGAAACAGGACCTTCTCCCCACCCCCCAC
>SJYT01052381.1:732257-784443 GCA_006410635.1 Cephalophus harveyi | reverse complement strand
CGGGCTCGGCCGCCCCGCGCCTCTACCTGAGCGGGGCCCGCCCCCCGCGCTCCGGACCCGGCGGGCACCTGGCGGTCGCTGGGGACGCGGCCGAGGGGAGGAGACGCCGCACGGGGCGGGCGTTCCGGAGCCGCCGCCGAACTTTTCTCCGAGAAGTCCCACGTTTGGGGGCCGGAGCGGCAGGGCGGGGAGGGGAGAGCGGAGTTCCTGGAAGGAGCCGCTCGGCGCCGCCGCTGCACAACATGGCCTCCTCCGCCGCCTGGTCTGCGGCCGGCGCCGAGGGCGCCCCTCCTGCGCAGGTGAGCGCCGCGCCGCCCCCTACCTGTGGCTTCCTTCCCGCCCGGGCGCGCGGGGATCGCGGCGCGCGGGAGACCGGGGGGTCGGGGGAGGGTCGCCGCGTGCAGCCTTGCCCTCCTGGGGGTTTCCGGACGGCGGCGGCGAGGCGAGAGGAGGGGACCCTGCGGGCGGGCGGGGATCCGGCGGCGCCCGAGGGCGCGGGACTCAAGTTGCCGTTCCGGGCAGAGTCCGGAGCTCTCCGTCCGCCCCGGCGTGCGAGCATCCCGGGGCAGGAGGTAGGGCCCCGAGATGTAGGGCTCTCTGCTCGGAGACATTTGTCTCCGCGCTAAGAAAAGGGCGGCCCAGGGCTCCGGACGCCCTCGCCGCGGTCTACCGTCTCCGGGCTTCTGTGTTCTGGGCTCGCCGCTCCAGTGATTCCGTGCCAGGCTGAACCCTTCCCAAGGACATGCGCACGTTGGCGGGGAAGGGAGGAAATCACCTGGTTCTGAAAGTTACCTTCAGAGTATTAGCCTTTGTTTTTTCCTGCCTCCTTTTCTTTTCTGAAGGTGAGTCGAGACACTACATGGAACCCAGTGAGAATACAAAATCTACTTTAAAGATTGAGACATTCAGAAAGTGCTGGCCAACGTGGATAGGTAGTGCAGTGCCAAGGGCTGGCTAGCGGTGGGTTTACCTTCTGCCCTGGTTTTGAGAGACTTCCATTGCCGTGCAAGTCGAACACCCACAAAGTAAGAACCGGGTGCATGCTGTGCAAATCCGCAGCTTCAGGATAGCTTCTCTTTCCTCTCACCCCACACCCCTCCACTGATTGCCACCCTGAAGCCCAGAGGCGTTTAGTAGCAATTGTGCAGCTGCCACTGTGTGTGTGTGTAATAGAGGATAATTGGTTTAAAACACTCGGGCGTATGTTTGCATGTGCTTGGAAGTCTACGGAAGGGGACTTAAACAGAAGTTGTCCTTGGGAAGGGAGCTGGAGGACGGGTGGGAGGCAGACTTGGTTTTACATACCTTTGGGGACTTTTTTTTTTTTTTTTTAATCCATGTGCATACGTTATCTGTGATAGAAAAAGAAATATTACCATTCCAGAAACCGAGGCACCTTTGTATAGCTTGACAGCAGTAGTTTATCTAGTTTCAAATTATTCGGAATTGCTCTTGACACACACCAGCCCCCTAGCCCCTATAATATCTTTCCTTCCGTTGTCATCTCTGAAAATCCTGTGGGAATCAAGGAAGTCTTTCAAAGACTCTTAAGTCTTGACCGAGTCCATTGGTGTATTTTATTGTTACCTTGATTCTGAGTTTTCCTTTTGCTGTTTTGAGAGCCTGTGTGCCTTGTCTCATTTTGGAAGAGGCAGCTTTCTGGTAAAAAGCAGAGGCAGGAGACACGGTAGGGTTCTACCAGGACTTTTTCCAGGAGGGTAGGCCGCGGCCAGTAGGCTCTAGGAGGGAGACAGTTTCAGAGTGGATAGGAATTGCTGGCAGAGCAGTTCAGGCATCTTTATAATCTGCTGACCTGGGCTCAAATGGATGCATCTTCAAGGAAGCAAAATTTCAATACTGAAAGTGAATGTAAAGTTAAAACCACAGCTCTGAAACAAAAACTGGCTGAAATCAAGCCATCCACCAATCAAGCTGGTCTTCAACCAGCTACTAATACCTAGAGGGCTGATTTTTCTTTGTTCTCAAATCCATGAAGGATGGATAAGTGAGTTGTGAATCTGGACTGTAGTGAGATGGTTATTTATGATGAACCATTTATGCCAGTTCTCACTGTTCTTTTTGTTAGAGCATAAGTAAACATCAGTTTCATAATCTGCACAGCCATGTGTGAGGCTTCATAACAAGGAATGTGGCTTAGTATCCTGCAGACAGTAGAAAGACCAGTGGTGTGTTTTGGAATCCAAGGAGACACTGTGGATTCTGAATTTGTTTGCATTTGTGTGGCAGTAGTTTCCATTAGAGCTGTGGTTTTTCCTTTATTCAGTACTTCAGTTTTTCCCCCTTTTACAGCATTAATGCATTGAGTCTGCCGAATTCTAAAATAGGATTTTGGTAATTGAAAATACTGTAATCGTTCTGGACTCTCAGTGATTGTTCTTAGGTTGATTTCCAATTAGTAACATTTATATTTTAAAGTTATCCATTTTTTTATGCACAAAATGTATGTTTGTATATTTTTGTAGAATGTGCTTCTGCAGTTACAGGGAATCATTATAATCCAAATTGGTGATCATGTAAAATTCTAGCTTAGATAAATGTCATTTTTACTTTTTTGAATAAATATCTGAAAGTGATGAGACAGGCTACCTGACACTTTTACATAAGAATAGTTCTGAGTTAATTAATTTTAAGTGGAATGTTTAGCCTTGTTACAAATGTCTCCAAACTTCTTAAAGTCTACCCTTCTGAAAAGATTAAGGTTACTAATGATCTAATCAGATCTGAAGTAACCTTTCCTTGACTGTATTGACTGGGCTGTTGTTCATATAACTCTAGCCTTGGATCTTGCAAATGTAAATGCCAGCGAGGTGTTGGGTTAATGCTAATGGAACAGTAGGGACATTAATCGTGATTTTTCATTTTCATCCCATGTCAATATATGAAAACAGCTTACAATTTTTTAAATTAATTCATGATATCATTTTAAAAGTTATTTTGATATTGTGTGCTTTCTATTCGCCATGTTTTTAAGTTCTGGAGGCATAGCTGTGGTTTGGAGAGGGAAATGGCAACCCACTCCTATATTCTTGCCTGGAGAATCCTATGGACAGAGGAGCCTGGTGGGCTGCTGTCCATGGGGTCGCACAGAGTCGGACACGACTGAAGCAACTTCGCATGCATGCATGTATGGATTGGAGAAGGAAATGGCGACCCACTCCAGTATTCTTGCCTGGAGAATCCCAGGGACAGAAGAGCCTGGTGGGCTGCCATCTGTGGGGTCGCACAGAGTCGGACACGACTGAAGCAACTTAGCAGCAGCAGCAGTGGCACCTGAGGTTAGTTATAGATTCAAAGTTCTGTGTTCTATCTAAGTTAGGTACTGTGTGTGTTTGAGTAAATTTTTCCTGATTGGACTATAAAGGATGTAGAAAGTCTTCAAAATCTGTAGTCATGGTTGAAATACTTAGACACTTGCCCCTTTGTGTTTGATGTTGTGAGCGAACAGTATCTTCCAATGGATTTGTTTGTTCAAAAGGATGTAGGTTTTTCCAAGAACCAGTTAGGTTCCTGCCTGACCATCGGGGTGAGATCAATGGCACCAAAGTATTAATAGAACCAATTCTTTGATGTTTTCTGGAAATTACTCCTGAATTTACTCTCTTGGGACTGTCCAATGTCTCAAGAAGAAAGCAATCACAAGAAGAAAGCAATCACGTGAATATGAAAGTTAGATGTTTTCAGAACTGAACAGAAGTGGTATTAATATTTTTTTGTAGAAGAAGCTAGTAATAAATAAACATTAAGTAAACTAGTGTTTGGAGTTAGAGCTTCAAAATGTGAAATAAATTATTTTGGGATTTCTTTCATCAGATGATGCTTAGTAACTGCCATTTATTATTATTTTTTTTTTTTCAGATAACATTAAGAAAAGGGAAATATTGAAAAATTGGCCATAACATACATTTTGTTTTCTGGGCAGAGCATGAATATTTGGACCTGGTCTGGTAGCTGAAAGGAGCAGAATGGAAGTTAATTTAAATACCATTGTAGGCTAAAGAACTGTGTGTGACTGACTTGGAAAGGCTGTTTCCCATAGTTTTAAAGATACCTACGGTGATTCACTAGTGGCTGTGATGTCCCTCCAGCGTGGAACTTCACTGCTGCTCTGCAGCCCCTCTGGATGATGCCATAACTCAATGCCTAGGGTCTGCTTACAGGTGTGGGGCTTCTCCTGTCTCTCTCTTTTTTTCATGTCATGACATTTTATATGGAATCTGACAAAAGGCAGTTCTGCGACTGCAGCTTTGCTCTTTAACATCAAACACAGGGCTTGACACACCATAGGCCTTCAATTAATGTTTGATGATCAAATAAATGTTGAGAAGGATCCAGCATTCAGATTTAGAAATGCATTAGCCATATGAACAGTACTTTGCACTTCTATCATGTGAAAGGCACTCCCAGGTACATGAGTCTTTTTTGAAAAAAATTTATGTATTTTTGGCTGCGGTCTCTGGGTCTTCGTTGCTGCATGAAGGCTTTCCCTAGTGGCAGCCGTCAGGGGCTGCTCTCTAGCTGTGGTGGCTTCTCTTGTTGTGGGGCACAGGCTCTAGAGCAAGGGCCTCATTAGCTGCAGCACGTGGGCTCAGTCTTTGCAGCTCCTGGGCTCTAGAGTGCAGGCTGAGTAGCTGTGGTGCATGGCCTTTAGTTGCCCCAAGGCATGTGGAATCTTCCTGGACCAGGGATTGAACCCATGTCCCATGCATTGGCAGGATTCTTAACCAGTGGACCAGCAGGACAAACCAGTCTTGGTTTTTACTCTCATAATCCAAGTGACTTTGCGATTATATCAGACAACGCTCACAGAGTGCCAGCACTAGAAAATTTTCCAAGCATAGATCTTTGGTATCATTTAATCAGGTGCCTCATATTTAGAGTGGGCCTTAGTGTATAATTAACAAGGAAAATGTAGATGAAGGAACCTAAGAATTTAAGGAGAGGTGCAACAGGAAATACACTTAACAGTTTCTTTACTGCCAAGTGCCACAGAATGGAAACCTGTGCAAAAAAGGATAGAGAAATGTCTGAAAAAGTGATCTAATTTATTCTTGTTTATGGTGACCTAATATTCACAGTGTGGATAGACTGTAATTTATTTCATAATTTCCCTGTTAGCAAACATTTGCCTTATTTCTAGTTTTTTGGCACCTACAGACAGTGCTGTGGGTTGCTGCTGCTGCTAAGTCACTTCAGTCGTGTCTGACTCTGCGTGACCCCATAGACAGGGGGTCACAGCCCACCAGGCTCCCCCGTCCCTGGGATTCTCCAGGCAAGAACACTGGAATGGACTGCCATTTCCTTCTCCAATGCATGAAAGTGAAAAGTGAAAGGGAAGTTGCTCAGTCGTGTCCGACTTATTTTCCAGGCAAGAGTACTGGAGTGGGTGAGTGCTGTAAGGGTAAATATCCTTATATGTTAAAAAAGTTCATGATTTAATTGAATAGAGAAGACATATGCATCTTTAATAATAACAGCTGTAATTTCTTGTACCTCTCTTAGTAGATATTGTATACTTTAAAACAAATTGTGGAGTAGAAATTATTAACTCTACTTGTTTTATACGCAAGGAAACTGAGCTTCAGGAAGGCCGTGCAAGTTATGTTTGGTAAGGGCTGAAACTGGATTGGAACCCCTGTTGGCTTGAGCAATGGGCATAGCCATGATGGTGAAATCAGGAGGCCAGAAATGGAGTCCCCATTTCCCAAGTAACTTTAGCACTGGAAACTCAGAATCTTATTATCCCATGGGCTTCCGTTTCTCCACCTGGAAAAGGAGAAAGTTGGAGAAAACTAATCTGAGGGTTTATTCCAGCTGAAATAGTCTGTGATTCAAAAAAAAAAAATGAAAAGAGTTTTTTCTTTTTACTCTAAAAGAGAAATAGAGATAATTAGAAATAAAGTGATACAGAAGCATTTTCCCACTCCTGTTTTGACATTTGATGTTAGGATAATTTTCCAAATGTTGGGAACTTTCAAGTTTATTTTGTATTGTTTAAGTGATTTATTTTCTCCTGAAAACCTGACTTTAAGGAAATTGTGCTTTTTGCAATTCATGATGATTTAGAGCATCAGGAATTTATTAGTTCCAAGGGGAAATAACCAGACAACTCAGTGGATCTGGGCTGGTAACTGAACACTCACCAAAGGCAGGGGATTTGACTGGGAGTGACGTGGGACACTTCACTTAGGTGGAGAGCCGTGGGATAACTGTTTGGCCTCTGTGGGTCCTTTAGGTTTTTTCTCGATTCTCCTCCTCTTTCTCCCCCATTTCCTCCTTCCTTCCCCCTCTCCTCTTTCCTCTTTACCCTCTTTCTCCCCTCCTTCCCTCCCACCTCCTTCTTCTTTCTTAAATTTGACAGATCAGTAATATGCTGTAGACTGTGTCTCAGAAAACAAAGAACAAAACCCAAAAGCCCTGATTTATAGCATTCGCCCAGTTCTGCAGTGAAAATGCAACTTTTGGTGATGAGTTCCAGTGCGTGTTTGGAGGGTCTAGGGTTTCCCCCACATTAGGCAAGCAGCGCTCTGACACTCTGACGTCAGCAGGGTGTCCTGCTATTCAACTCAATTCTGAAGCTATCTACCCTGAGATAGCCTGAGATTCCACAGGGTAAGGGCTTAGTTCCACGAGTCTGCCTCTGACTGCCCCGCCCATTTTCAGGTGCAGTAATGTTGGGAACTTTCAAGTTTATTTTGTATTGTTTAAGTGATTTATTTTCTCCTGAAAACCTGACTTTAAGGAAATTGTGCTTTTTGCAATTCATGATGATTTAGAGCATCAGGAATTTATTAGTTCCAAGGGGAAATAACCAGACAACTCAGTGGATCTGGGCTGGTAACTGAACACTCACCAAAGGCAGGGGATTTGATTGGGAGTGACGTGGGACACTTCACTTAGGTGGAGAGCCGTGGGATAACTGTTTGGCCTCTGTGGGTCCTTTAGGTTTTTTCTCGATTCTCCTCCTCTTTCTCCCCCATTTCCTCCTTCCTTCCCCCTCTCCTCTTTCCTCTTTACCCTCTTTCTCCCCTCCATCCCTCCCACCTCCTTCTTCTTTCTTAAATTTGACAGATCAGTAATATGCTGTAGACTGTGTCTCAGAAAACAAAGAACAAAACCCAAAAGCCCTGATTTATAGCATTCGCCCAGTTCTGCAGTGAAAATGCAACTTTTGGTGATGAGTTCCAGTGTGTGTTTGGAGGGTCTAGGGTTCCCCCACATTAGGCAAGCAGCGCTCTGACACTCTGACGTCAGCAGGGTGTGCTGCTATTCAACTCAATTCTGAAGCTATCTACCCTGAGATAGCCTGAGATTCCACAGGGTAAGGGCTTAGTTCCATGAGTCTGCCCCTGACTGCCCTGCCCATTTTCAGGTGCAGAACCATGAACCCAGCTTATCACATGTGCTTCTGACCTGCTGGTAGATTAGAGGTTTCAGTGACCCCTTCCTGGGTTTGAGTAATTTGCTAGAGCAGCTCATTGAAGTCAGAGAAGCATTTTGCTTACTAGATTACCAGTTTATTATAAAAGAATATAACCCAACAACAGCCAGATGGAAGAGATGCACAGGGCAAAGTCTGTGGAAGAGGCTCGGAGCTTCCATGTTTTCTCAGAGGATGCAACTCTGCCTATGTCTCCCCAGCAAAGCTGCATCTCCATCCTGGAAGCTCTGCTAACCCCTCTCCTTTTGAGTTTTATAGAGGCCTCATTATTCGACGGACAGAGGAGCCTGGTGGGCTACAGTCCATGGGATCACAAAGAGTCAGATACGAGTGAGCTACTAACACACACACATTACAGAGACATGATTGATTAAATCCTTAGCCATTGGCGATGGACTCAACTTCCAGTCCCTTTTCCCTCCCCTGAGGTTGAGGGAGTGGGGTGGATGGGGACTTTCAGTCCCAACCCTCTAAGCAGGTGGTTGGTTCCACTGGCTGCTGACCTCCCTTCCTTAGGAGCTTTTCAGAAGTCACCTTAATAACATAACAAGACACTTTTACTGCTCTCAGGGGTTTTAGGAGCTCTGTACTGGGAACAGGGGCTTCGCAGGCGGCAGAGTGGTAAAGAATCCTTCTGGCAAAGCAGGAGACGCAGAAGCTGCAGGAGACACAGGTTCTATCCTGGGTTGGAAAGCTCCCTGGAGGAGGAAATGGCAATCCACTCCAGTATTCCTGCCTGGAAAATTCCATGGACAGAGGAGTCTGGCAGACTGCAGTCCATGGGGTCACAAAGAGTCGGACATGACTGAGCGACAGAGCATGCACGCACGTGCCAGGAACAGGTTGAAGACCAAATATATATTTCTTTTCTTTTAAAATAAACCCCCATTTTATTTATTTTCAGAGGCAGGTGGGATCACAGTTCCCCAACCAGGGATTGCGCCCATGCCCTGTGCACTGGAGATGAGGGGTTTTAACCACTGGACCACCAGGGTAGTCCCTATATTTCTTATTATAAATCATAGTACCACAAAATACTTTCATTGTGGCTTATTTCAAGCTGCTGGTGCAAGGTGAGCGTGGAGTTGGGAAGAAATGTACAGAGTTGGCTTCCTTCAAAGCTAATATTAGCTAGTTCCAGCACACCACTTACATATTGTGCAAAGCACTGAATTTTTTTAGTTGGACCAATAAAATGTATCCAAAACATATTTGGCACTTAACAGATATTAGGCATACAGCATGGGTAAATAAGAACTAGTTTTTGCTTTCCAGAATCTCATAGTCTAGTAGGCTGTTTAAATGAACTTTCAGTGGAGAAAGGACTCTTGTACTGAGAATGGTAGATCAGGTCTCTTTTTCCACTGGGGACAAAATAAATACCAAGTAGATCCTGAAATGTCTGGATTAGAAGTGAGAGAACCGGATGGACTTGAGATTGTTATACTGAGTGAAGTGAGACCGAGAAAGACAAATATCAAATGCTGTTGCTTATATGTGGAATCTAAAGAAATGGTGCAAATGAACTTATTTATAAAACAAATGGAGTCACAGATATGGAAAACAACTTATGGTAACCAAGGGGGAAAGGATGGGGTGGGGAGGATAAATTGAGGTATTGACAAATACACACAGTATTATCTATTAAATATACACACACTATTATCTATTGAATATTATCTATTTAAATACATAGCTAATGGGAATCTACTGTAGATACATCCATCATTTAAAAGTGGATATTTAATTGTATTTCCAAATACATGGGGTCTTTCAAAGTATCTTTGTTTGTAATTTCCAAATATGTGGGTTTTTAAAAAAGTAACTGTGATATTAATTTCTCATTTAAATACTTTCTTCTTTCAATCACCCTGTTTTTTTCATTCTTCTAACATTATTCAGGCTTTCAATGGCTAAGTCACGGATCTCTCTTGGTAAGTGTCACATTGCACTTGAAAATATATGGGTTATTTTCAGATATCTTTTGATACTGATGTCTAGCATAATTCTGCAGTGATAAGAGAACAGACTATATGATTTCAATACCTTTAGACCATGAAATTTTTATACCTTGATTTATGTCCCTGGATATGTTCCACTGTCTCCTAGTTTATAGTGTATGGGAACTTGAATAGAATTTGTATTGAACTGCTGTGTGAAAAAAAAAAATAAAAGAACCTACTGTAGTATATGTAGCACAAGAAACTCCAATCAATACTCTGTAATGTCTTAAATGGGAAAAGAACCTAAAAAAAGAGTGGATATATGTATACATATAACTGATTCACTTTGCTATGCAGCAGGAACTAACAGAATGTTGCAAATCAAGTATACTCAAATAATTAATTAAAAAAAAAGAAATGAGAGAACTGAGGCCTGTAACTAGATTATTAGATGTTAGAAGGGTGTAACTGAGATTTTTAAGATTCTGTTGCTTTGGAGGTCAAGTTAAGCATAATAGATTTTTTTTCTCTTGTGTATGTACTGGTGTGTGGACGTTTATTAGTCATCTTTATTGAGGTATAATTTATATATATATGATAAAATTCACCAAATTTAGGTGTACAATTCTCCCACTCGTACAAACATTTTACCTCATCATGACAGACTATTTATTATCCTAAGAAGTTCACTTCTGTTCTTTCCCAGGTAAACTCCCTCCAACCTTCCAGGCAAGCACTGCTTTGATTGCTTTTACCATAGACTTGCTTTACTTACATGCTTTCCTGGATTCTTTCCCTTAGCACAGTCTTTTTGATATTTATCCAGGCTCTTGTAGGTGTCAGCAGGTTCTTCCTTTTTGTTGCTGAGTAATATTTCATAGTGTTAGCCACTCAGTGGTGTCTGACTCTTTCCCTGCCAGGCTCCTCTGTCCAAGGGATTCTCTAGGCAAGAATACTGAGGTGGGTTGTCATGTTCTTCTGCAGGGGGTCTTCCTGATCTAGGGATCAAACCTGGGTCTCCGCCATTGTGGGCAGATTCTTTACTGTCTGAGCCACCTGGGAAGCCCAGGTGGCACTAGTGGCAAAGAACGAGCCTGCCAATGCAGGAGACGTACAGATGCAGCTTCGACCCCTGGGTAGGGGCGAGTCCCTGGAGGAGGGCATGGCAACCCACCCCAGTATTCTTGCCTGGAGAATCAGCTGGACAGAGGAGCCTGGTTGGCTACGGTCTATAAGGTCTCAAGGAGTTGGAGAGGACTGAAGTGATTTAGCATATAGCACAATATTTCATTGTACAAGTATACCATAGGTTGTTCATCCATTTGTCAGACACTTGAATTGTTTTCAGCTTTGACTATTAGGAGTAAACCGGCTATTGTGAATATAGAAGTTTTTGGATAGGTCGTTTGGTTGACACAGATACTCCCCCAACCACACCTATGTTGTGTGTATAGGAGTTTAAATATCAGGAGTTGGAGAATCAAAAGATAGTATATGCTTAATTGTACCAGTAAAAGGCATCTCTAGAGAATGAATTATCTCAGATCAAAATTGGGGGGGGGGGGAGATTTCGTTCCAATCCCAAAGAAAAGCAATGCCGAAGAATGCTCAAACTACCACACAATTGCACTCATCTCACATGCTAGTAAAGTAATGCTCAAAATTCTCTAAGCCAGGCATCTGCATTACGTGAACCGTGAACTTTCAGATGTTCAAGCTGGTTTTAGAAAAGGCAGAGGAACCAAAGATCAAATGGCCAACATCCGTTGGATCATTGGAAAAGCAAGAGAGTTCCAGAAAAACATCTACTTCTGCTTTATTGAGTATACCAAAGCCTTTGACTGTGTGGAATACTACAAACTGTGGAAAATTCCAAGAGAGATGGGAATACCAGACCACCTGACCTGCCTCTTGAGAAATTTGTCTGCAGGTCAGGAAGCAACAGTTAGAACTGGACATGGACCAATAGACTGGTTCCAAACTGGGAAAGGAGTTGGTCAGGGCTGTATATTGTCACCCTTGACCCTGCTTATTTAACTTATATGCAGAGTGCATCATGAGAAATGCTGGACTGGATGAAGCACAGCTGGAATCAAGATTGCT
This sequence comes from Cephalophus harveyi, assembly GCA_006410635.1. Classification (NCBI taxonomy): domain Eukaryota; kingdom Metazoa; phylum Chordata; class Mammalia; order Artiodactyla; family Bovidae; genus Cephalophus; species Cephalophus harveyi. The sequence goes on along the minus strand of SJYT01052381.1, from coordinate 772,938 downwards.
GGGAGAAATATCAATAACCTCAGGTATGCAGATGGCGCCACCCTTATGGCAGAAAGTGAAGAAGAACTAAAGAGCCTCTTAATGAAAATGAAAGAGGAGAGTGAAGAAATTGGCTTAAAACTGAACATTCAGAAAACTAAGATCATAGCATCTGGTCCCATCACTTCATTGCAAGTAGATGGGGAAACAGTGGAAACAGTGAGAGACTTTATTTTTGGGGCTCCAAAATCACTGCAGCTGGTGATTGCAGCCATGTAATTAAAAGACGCTTACTCCTTGGAAGAAAAGTTATGACCAACCTAGACAGCATATTAAAAAGGATTTGTTTTAAAAAGCATATTAAAAAGGACCTTGTCAACCAAGGTCCATCTAGTCAAAGCTATGGTTTTTCTGGTAGTCATGTATGGATGTGAGAGTTGGACTCTAAAGAAAGCTGAGCACTGAAGAATTGATGCTTTTGAACTGTGGTGTTGGAGAAGACTCTTGAGAGTCCTTTGGACAGCAAGGAGATCCAACCAGTCCATCCATCCTAAAGGAAATTAATATTCATTGGAAGGACTGATGTTGAAACTGAAACTCCAATACTTTGGCCACCTGATGTGAAGAACTGACTCATTTGGAAAGCTCCTGATGCTGGGAAAGATTGAAGGAGGGAGGAAAAGGGGATGACAGAGGATGAGATGGCTGGATGGGATCACCAGCTGAAAGGACTTGAATTTGAGTAAACTCCGGGAGTTGGTGATGAACAGGGAGACCTGGCGTGCTGCAGTCCATGGAGTCGCAAAGAGTCGGACACGACTGAGCAACTGAACTGAACTGAACTGAAAAATACAGGCTTGTGGGATCATCTTGGACCAGGGATCTAACCTACGTCTCCTGCATTAGCATTTACCATTGAGCCACGAGGGAAGCCTGTATCTTTATAATTTCTGTGGCATTTTTCTCATATCCTTATAGCTCCTGTGATAGTCTGCCCTCTGCTGAAGGTATCTTTGAACATATCTTTCAAGAGGAAATGAAGTGGTGTGGAAAGAGGAAGCTTGGGACTTTAGAATAAACTACTGGGGTTTTCTGAGTCTGTTGCCAATTAATTACCATTTAATTACTCTATTAGGTAAATCACTTAACTGTGTCTCTTTTCTCTTTTGTTACTTGAGGAACTAATAACATCCTCCTTGCAGGATTGTTCTAAGTTTTTCAGGAAATATACATGATACATTGATACAGTGGGTGGTCAGTAAATAGGAGCTGTTAGGCTGTGAAATCAGAAGCTACCAACTTTGAGGTAATTACATTTTGGGATAAAATTTATGTACAAAATTTAAGACATAGATGGAAAGTTTGTTTATGTACTATGCACATATTTGTGCTACTTTTTTTTTTTTTATTTTTTACTACTAGCAGAGTGCCAGTCCTTAAAATCTTTGATTAGGTAAGTGCATTGTTGTTGTTAGTCACTAAGTCCTGTCTGACTGTTCTGCACCCCATGGACTGTAGCCCATCAGTCTTCTCTGTCCATGGAATTCTCCAAGCAAGAATATTGGAGTGGATTGCCATTTCCTTCTCTAGGGAATCTTCCCAACCCCAGGGATAGAACCTGCATCTCCTGCATTGCAAGTGGGTTCTTTACTGCTGAACCATCAGGGAAGCCCCAAGTAAAAGCGTAGGTGAGTAAATAAAGCAGAAAGCGTATTTTCCTCATTCTGTTTCAGTCTCCCTCAATGTTTAGGTATCCAGGAGAAAATTTTATTTTCCAAGGTTCAAGTTTATTCAGTTATCTTTTCTCTTTTGGCAGAGGTGTGTGTAAGTGTATGGGGGTGCAAGATACTTAGAAATTATCATAAGAACAAAAATTGCAGCAATGTAATTGCTTATATTTGTAGACAACTATTTATATTCCTTAAAGTACTTGCATGTTATTTCAAACATTTGTTCCTCAGAACAACCACATCAGGCAGTTGGAGTAAATAGTCTAAATTTAGTGAAAAGCAAAGCAAGGTTCAGAGGTAGACTTGTTCATGGTCTTTATGAAGCTAATAAGTGGCAAAGTTGAGGGAGGGACTTGGGCAGTAAACAGGAAACCCTGTGTATGGTTGCTGGGAGCACAGTCTGGGGCAGCTGTTTTGGAAAGCACTCAGGCATTATTTAAGCAAATTAACTAGGTAGTTGCTCTGTGACCCAGAAATTCCATTTCTACAGTCAGACATTGGAATGTGTCCTCCAGGTCTCCAAGAGAATGTGAGCAAGGTTATTCATGGCTGTGTGATTGGTAAGGGTGCTGGTGGTGGGGAGGTAACTGGGTGAACTTTGCTGGGAGGGATGGACTGATGGGTGTGCATCGTGAAGTTGTCTGCAACCATTAGCAGCGATCGGTTAGGTAAACAGAAGCACCATGAATGGATATCGTGCTTGCTAAAATGTAAGAGGCGGAGGTATATCTATCATTCATCTGAATTAAACATTTATAATGGGCTTCCCTGATGGCTCAGATAGTAAAGAATCTGCCTGCAATACGAGAGACCCAGGTTTAATCTCTAGGTGTGCTGTTTTGGAAAGCACTCAGGCATTATTTAAGCAAATTAACTAGGTAGTTGCTCTGTGACCCAGAAATTCCATTTCTACAGTCAGACATTGGAATGTGTCCTCCAGGTCTCCAAGAGAATGTGAGCAAGGTTATTCATGGCTGTGTGATTGGTAAGGGTGCTGGTGGTGGGGAGGTAACTGGGTGAACTTTGCTGGGAGGGATGGACTGATGGGTGTGCATCGTGAAGTTGTCTGCAACCATTAGCAGCGATCGGTTAGGTAAACAGAAGCACCATGAATGGATATGAAGACTATCGTGCTTGCTAAAATGTAAGAGGCGGAGGTATATTTATCATTCATCTGAATTAAACATTTATAATGGACTTCCCTGATGGCTCAGATAGTAAAGAATCTGCCTGCAATACGAGAGACCCAGGTTTAATCTCTAGGTCGGGAAGATCCCCTGGAGAAAGGAATGGCTACCCACTCCAGTATTCTTGCCTGGAGAATTCCAGGGACAGAGGAGTCTGGTGTGCTACAGTATATGGGGTCGCAGAGAGTCAGGCACGACTGGGGACTAACACACAAAGTGAAAACACACAAGCACAGCATGGTACACCTCTTGTAAGAGCACTTATCTAAAGGCCTCACTAAGCATGTTGGAATGGCTGCCTGTGGGGCCCAGTGCATGGGAGTGAGCTAAGGAGATAAAGAGAAAAAAATAAGGAAAGAAAATAATGATAGTGCACTCAGTGAGTATGGCTAATTCAGTCCTCTGAATGGTGAAGTTAAAAATAATACTTTATTTAATGTCAGATTGATTATATTCTTTGCAGCCAAAGATGAAGAAGCTCTATACAGTCAGCAAAAACAAGACCACAAGCTGACTGTGGCTCAGATCATGAACTCCTTATGGCTACCCACTCCAGTATTCTTGCCTGGAGAATTCCAGGGACAGAGGAGTCTGGTGTGCTACAGTATATGGGGTCGCAGAGAGTCAGGCACGACTGGGGACTAACACACAAAGTGAAAACACACAAGCACAGCATGGTACACCTCTTGTAAGAGCACTTATCTAAAGGCCTCACTAAGCATGTTGGAATGGCTGCCTGTGGGGCCCAGTGCATGGGAGTGAGCTAAGGAGATAAAGAGAAAAAAATAAGGAAAGAAAATAATGATAGTGCACTCAGTGAGTATGGCTAATTCAGCCCTCTGAATGGTGAAGTTAAAAATAATACTTTATTTAATGTCAGATTGATTATATTCTTTGCAGCCAAAGATGGAGAAGCTCTATACAGTCAGCAAAAACAAGACCACAAGCTGACTGTGGCTCAGATCATGAACTCCTTATTCCCAAATTCAGACATAAATTGAAGAAAGTAGGGAAAAGCACTAGACCATTTAGGTAAGACCTTAATCAAATCCCTTTCGATTATGCAGTGGAAGTGAGAAATAGATTTAAGGGATTAGATCTGATAGACAGAGTGCCTGAAGAACTATAGATGGAGGTTCTTGACACTGTACAGGAGGCAGTGACCAAGACCATCCCTAAGAAAAAGAAATGCAAAAAGGCAAAGTGATTGTCTGAGGAGGCCTTACAAATAGCTGTGAAAAGAAGAGAAGCAAAAGGCAAAGGAGAAAAGGAAAGATACCCATTTGAATGCAGAGTTCCACAGAATAGCAAGGAGAGGTAAGAAAGCCTTCCTTAGTGATCAATGCAAAGAAATAGAGGAAAACAATAGAATGGGAAAGCCTAGAGATCTCTTCAAGAAAATTAGAGATACCAAGGAAACATTGCATGCAAAGATGGGCACAATAAAGTACAGTAATGGTATGGACCAAACAGAAGCAGAAGGTATTAAAAAGAGATGGCAGAATATACAGAAGAACTATACAAAAAAGATCTTCATGACCCAGATAATCACAATGGTATGATCACTAACCTAGAGCCAAACATCCTGGAATATGAAGTCAAATGGGCCTTAGGAAGCATTACTACAAACAAAGCTAATGGAGGTGATGGAATTCTAGTTGAGCTATTTCAAATCCTAAAAGATGATGTGAAAGTGCCACACTCAATATGCCAGCGAATAAGAAAAACTCAGCAGTGGCCACAGGAAAAGGTAAGTTTTCATTCCAGTCCCAAAGAAAGGCAATGCCAAGGAATGCTCAAACTACCGCACAGTTCCACTCATCTCACATGCTAGTAAAGTAATGCTCAAAATTCTCGAAGCCAAGCTTCAACAGTACATGAGCTGTGAACTTCCAGATGTTCAAGCTGGTTTTAGAAAAGGCAGAGGAATTGCTGCAGTGCGTGTGGTCACAAAGAGCTGGACACGACTGAGCTACTAAACTGAACTAATGTAGTTTGAATACCTGTTATACGATGAACTCTGTTACTACTAGGCTTAACTAAAGAGACCTCATTATCCTTATATATAGGGCAAATATTCCATGTAAAATAAAATTTGAATTGTTTTCTAAAGTTTCAGATGTACTTTTGCACAGAGAACAGCATCTTTTTCTTTTTAAACATTTACAATACCATACTGTTGAGTTGGTATAATTTAAAAATTAACTGTCTTGTTTATTTTATGTTTTGGATGATTGAGACTGATGTATCATGTGGTACTGTCAGGGTTTTTACAAAATTCACGTGTAATATAGTACTAAATATTTAATTATAAAATGATACTCCAGCTGTCCTTATCATTCTTCATGGGTTCAGAAGGTGTGCAGTATCCTATTATATCTAGAAATAGTTGTCTTTCATGTGTATTATTATCCTTAAAGAATCTAAATGTGTGAAAGTGAAGTCGCTCAGTCGTGTCCGACTCTTTGCGACCCCATGGACTGTAGCCTATCAGGCTCCTCTGTCCATGGGATTTTCCAGGCAAGAGTGCTGGAGTGGATTGCCGTTTCCTTCTCCAGGGGATCTTCCTGACCCAGGAATCGAACCCGGGTCTCCCGCATTGCAGGCAGACGCTTTACCATCTGAGCCACCAGGGAAGAACAATGTGTAGTTTTGTTTTATTTTGCAGATATATCCTGGAATCTGCCTGCAGTGCAGGAGACCCAGGTTCAATCCCTAGGTCAGAAAAATCCCCTGGAGAAGGGAATGGTTACCCACTCCAGTATTCTTGCCTGGAGAATCCCATGGACAGAGGAGCCTGATGGGCTATGGTCCACGGGGTCACAAAGAGTCAGATATGACTGAGCGATTAATGGTTTCACTTTTTTAAAAAAAATTGTAATGTTTGATTTTCAAATTAAATTTGAAGTATAGATCACTTTTCTGGCTTAAAACCATGCATATTTATTATGGTGCAGCTCTGGAGGTCTGGGGCTTTCTTGGTAGCTCAGCTGGTAAAGAATCCTCCTGTAATGCGGGAGATCCCAGTTCAATTCCTGTGTCAGGAAGATTTGCTGGAGAAGGGATAGGCTACCCACTACAGTATTCTTGGGCATCTCTGGTGGCTCAGCTGGTAAAGAAGCTGCCTGCAGTGTGAGGGACCTAGGTCCCTCTTTTGTCTTTTGTCTTGTATGTATTATACATTTTTATAACAGCAACTATCCTTCCTGTTGAACAAAGTCACAACGGTTAAAAATTCAACTCAAAATGATCAACCTTTGAAAGTGTTTATCCATTACTATTGTGGAGGTGTCATATTCAGCAAGCAGACTCTGCTGGGGATAAGAAAGATACCCAATGATTTTAATAATAAGTGTGGAAGCTGGAGAGAAATTCATTACACCATCAGTATCGCAGTGTCTACTTGTTTGTAAGAGATGTTCAGAGGAGAATTTCAGGTTTACCTGTGGTGTGCAGATGAAGCCTAACTCCTTTGTAAGAGTTTGATCTGCAATACCGTGCAGCAAAATGTTGACAATAAATAAATGGTTTTATATTTTTTTTAACAGACTGCAAGTCAGCTTCAATATAAATTATTTATTTATATTGATTTATTTAACCACACTAGCCCTTAGTTGTGGCATGTGATCTCGTTCCCAGGGATGGAACCAGGGCTCCTTGCATTGGGAGCTCAGGGTCTTAGCCACTAGACCACCAGGAAAGTCCAAGAAATGATTTTAATGCTGTGTTTTATCTCAACAACTCAAATGAAATATAAAGAAAAGGGAATCATTTCTACCTAGTGGAAGGGATATAAATTTAGAGTCAGAAGATATGTGAGAATATAAGTGTGATTCTGAATTTATCTGCAGTTCAATTTCCTCATCTACAAAATCTCAGAGTTGTAAGAATCAAATTATATGATAAGGTAATTTATTTGACTTGTTTAGTGCTGTATAAATATATTTATTTATACAGTTTTTACTGTATTGGATCTTCATTGCTGCATATGGGCTTTGTCTAGTTACAGCGCACAGGGGTTACTCTTTTCTAGTTAATGTATTTGGCTGAGTTGGTTCTTAGTTGTAGCAGGCATGGTCTTTTGTTGGGGTGTAGGGACTCTCTAGTTGTGGCCCATAGACTTAGTTGCTCCGAAGCATGTGGTATCCTGGGATTGAACCCATGTGCCCCAGATTGCAAGACAGATTTTTAACCACTGAACCACCCGGGAAGTTCTTACATATTTTTTTTAAATGTACTCTTCTTTTTTAGTGTGGTAGCTTTTCCATGGAACTAATTTAGCATCTTGCTTAATACAGGTAGTATAGCAAATGATATCTCAGTGGTGATCCAATATTTCAAAGTTGATTTCTTGAGATCTGAGGTTTTTAGCCTCTCTTTAAGGTTTTGATAACTTTTAATCTTATTAAAGCATTAGGAGTGCCAGGAAACTGTGCTACTTTAGTTTTCTGGGTCTAGTAGAACAGGTGTATAATCAGTAATTAAAATCTTGTGGTCTATGCTGCATTTTGCAAAGTCTGGTTGGATTTCAAAGCTGTTGCTGCTGCTGCTGCTGCTAAGTTGCTTCAGTCGCGTCCAACTCTGTGTGACCCCATAGACAGCAGCCCATCAGGCTTTTCTGTCCCTGGGATTCTCCAGGTAAGAATTACTGGAGTGGGTTGCCATTTCCTTCTCCAATGCATCCATGCTAAGTCATTTCAGTCGTGTCTGACTCTGTGCGACCATATGGACAGCAGCCCCCAGGCTCCTCTTTCCACAGGATTCTCTAGGCGAGAATACTGGAGTGGGTTGCCATTTCCTTCTCCAAAGCTGTTACCAGGTTTGAAATGGCATGGCTTAGACTGTGTGGAAGTCTACTTAAGTCTCCATTGAATCTCTCAATATGTGGAAGTGATCAATCTGGAATTCTCCAGGTATTTGAAAAATCAGTGTAATGAATTGCTCCCTGAGTTGGAAAATTTCGATTCAGTCTGTTATTCAGAATATACATGAGCTTGGTCAAATCATTACACTTTTACTCAGAGTATCTCCCTAACCTGTATGATTTCTACCTGGTTAAAAATTGTCTATGCTCCCAAACTATGGTGAGGTGTCAATCAAAACTAGTACATGGTATTTTCCAGAACCTTCCAGTGAACTAAGTCTAAGCTTAGAAATTGATGAAGACTCTGAAGGGATGAGTAAATACCTAATACACATTTACACGGAATCCTGAAGAAGCCTTTTATCTATTTGTAATCATTGCTTTAAATTAGAAATCTGAGTCATTAATGAGACTTTTCTTCTCCTTTCATTTAGTGAGGTACAAATACTTGCAATTTTGCCTCCTATGTGACTTTTAAATCTAATCCTCTCTTCAGCTCTGGGCCACTGCTTTGGTTCTGGCTCTCATCATCTTTGACCTAAGCCATTTCAACCAAGCCACGGTTGCCTAAATTGTCTGCTTGCTTCTACACTGTCTTCTAATGGACAGCTGGCTTCCTTACTTACCTTTGCAAAACACAAATATGATATCTTTCTCCTGTTTAAAAACCCTTGATCATATCCATCATAAATAAATTAAAGTCCAAAATCTTAGGGTTGCACAAAAAGTCTTTTATCATCTTGTCCCAGTGCAATTTACCGTTTTTATCCTTCATCTTTTTTTCCCTGAAACATCTGACTTTCTGACCATTCTTATTCTTTTTTCTCCAACCTTTCCCCAGATGAGCTCTACCTTTGCATTTGTCCATGTCTTTATACAAGTTTTCTTTCTGCTAGTTTGTGCCATTCTCATTTTTTACTTCCTGGAAAAACCCTCCAAATCCTTCAATACCTAGCTCAAATGTTGCCTTTTCAGGCACATTGGCTAGACTTCTGCAGATAGTGACACTCTGTCTTCGGGAGTGTTATAGCATTTCATGTGTGTTTAGCAGTCATGGCATTTATCGCATTTTATTGAAACTATTCCGTCTTGCACAAAAGGTCTTTTATCATCTTGTCCCAGTGCAACGTACCGTTTTTATCCTTCATCTTTTTTTCCCTGAAACATCTGACTTTAATCAACCTAAGATTTGGGACTTTAATTTATTTATGATGGATATGATAAAGGGTTTTTAACTAGCTGAACAGTGGGCACCTAGAGGGCTTATTTACCCTTTCCCCCCTCCATTTTTGTGTCTGCCTTCCCCTGTCTAGGATCTAGCATAACAGATGCTCTATTTATTCCTATTGAACAAAGAGAAATTTGTCAGCTGGACCATATTTGCTAATGTGATTTCCTATAAGATAGTGTTGAGGTTACTTAGACATTCAAAAACCTTCAAAAGATAATCATATGTAAGTCAGATATAGGTATAGGATAAGATTTTAGAAATATGTCAGCAGTCTGGCAAGAGTATGTATATATGATAATATCTAATAATATTTTTGTCCTTTGGAAGGTTTGACCTCACACCCATTTCCTGCTAAATAGCATAGTGTAGTATTTAGATTTTATAGTAACTATGTGCTTTGGCGAGTGAAATTAACTTCTCAGAGAGCCTCATCTTTTAATGCAGATACATAGATCCTCCATGGAAAGCACATAACGTAATGCCTGGCACCTAACAATAATATTCAGTTTATTGTGTGTGTGTGTAATATCTGTGATAATATATGCTAATAATATGCGTTTCTACAGTTCGTTATCCTAGTAAGGAAGGGACTGTTCTCATAAATTTTCATTTGTGAAAGAACATAACATTCTTTTACATAAGCTTCCTCCTCTTCTGTCTTCCTTTTACCATGAAATGGTGGGAATTTGTCCAAATTTTTTCTTTAAAGTGATTTTTGAAAACAGGGATTATTGACATAATCTGTTGATGATAAAATAAAGCTAACCTCTGTCCGTCTTGTTTATGATAGGCAGCAGTCTGTGAAGGTTCTAGAGATCTCGTGTATAAAGCAAAAAATACCATTGTCTGCTTCTTATAACCCCTAATCCAATGCTATATTCCTTGGATTGGTTTGTAAAATTTATAACTAAGTAATATAGCAAATGAAATCATAATTGAAGTCAGAAGAAAGATTAGGAGAAAATATTTACAGTATTATGACAAGATATTATATCCCTGGTCTGCAAAGAGCTTAGACATTGTGAAGAAAAGGACAAAATACCAAAAGGAAAAATGGTCAACCGTGTGAACAGAAGATGAAACACAGCTGGCCAGTGAACACGTGAAAGACGTTGTGTTTATCTCCCGAAGGAGATTAAATGACTAATTTCTATTTGATAGCATTTTATCCATTAGATTGGAAAAAAAAAATCCTCTTTCAAGTGTTGAGGATATGGTCTCTTCCAAATGTTGCTGATTTGAGTGTCAACTATACAACTTTTTTGGGGTGGGGAGCAGCTTAGGCACAATATTAAAATAGAACAAAAACATACTTTACTTTTTGCTTACTTACTTACTCTTTGTTCCAGAAACCCACTTTTTACAGGAGTATGTATTGTAACAATGTAAAGCAGAAACACTGGAAATTTACTGTATCAGGACTGGTTGAATGTATTATGGATTTTTGTTATGCGGAATAAAACTATGCTAATTTAATAATGAGTTAGAGCTGCACATAGTAAACTGGAAGGATGTACATTTTTTCTTTATGAGTATAGTGCAATCCGATTTTGTAAACAGAAGGAAAAAGAATAGTCATGATATTTGTCAGAGCATAGGTTGTTGATGGATTTGGTTACCTCAGGGATGGAGTTATGAGGGGAGAGGGGAGTCATTTGATTTTCTTTTTGCTTGATAAAATGAGCATATATTTTGTAAGAAAAAATTCACTACATAAAACAAAATTAAGGAGGGAAGATTTTAAGGAAAAGCAGAAAGTCTTATTCCCTTGGACAGCTTACATACATTTTTATACAACCATTTATTGTACTTACAAATGTTTCTTATTCACATAGTCACAGAATTCCACGCTCTAAAATATCTTGGTATCTGTACTTGGGAAATTTTCTCAGGTCTAATTAAGATTTTTTGTTCCTGTGCACAGGCCTACTGTATAAGACATTATACCTAACACTGAGCTGGAGCTATATAGAATTTTTGCTTGGATTTTGATAGCATATACATGGTTTTAGAGGGTGGAGTTAAGAATGCTTATTTTCCTCTCTGTTTTATGCCCCAAATTGAGGTAACTTTAGCCTCATTCTTTTTATTTCTAGGTAAACAATGTCCTTGCCTCATTGACTCCTCCCATTTTTAATTATTGCTTTTGATTAAGTAAATTTTTTAAACAACTTTTTTATTATAAAAGCAAATATTGTTCATTCCTGAAAAAATCATAAACATAGTCAAGTAAATACCAACAAACCCCAACTCTCTTTGTTACAAAACAAAAAATCTCACTCATTTGATGTTGGTCTCTCAATTGCATTGTAACCTTTTTTTCAGACTATTCACTGCAAATATTATCTGTAAAACAGTAATAAAGATCTAGGGTTTTAAGTGTCAGATTGTGTTGTAAGGATAATGATGCTACTTGAAAATGTTTTTTCTTTTTTTTTGGATGATCAATTGCTCACAGGTGTGGAACGACAGCACAGAGAGGTATATGAAAGTGAAAGAAATGTATATATTTATGAGTCCTAGGAGAGTGGGGCATGGTGGGACATGCAGAGGGATGAATGGAAGGAGTTTTAAAAGGTCAGGATGTATTATGCAAGCCAGAGGCATGTGGGAATTTCACAGGTGTGTTTGAAAGTCACTGGGTCACAGTTAAGGTTGACAAGAGGGGAACTTGTTGTGGCAGAGACCAGCTTTATCACACTGGTGTGCCTGGCACCTGGGTGGGTTATTCATGCCCTATTTGTGATGATTGTAAGGTGTCAGGAAAATATGAAGTATGAGAAATCTGCAGAATACAGGCTATCTGAATTTCTCTCCCTAGTGTTCATTGACTTGTATCTTTAGCTTTCTTATCTGGAAAATAGGAATAATTAGTAGTACTGTAGAGTTGTTCTAAACATTAAATCATAAAGCTCCATGCTTAGTTCATAGTTCTTTTTATTGCTATGTTTGTTTCATGTATATTTACTGATGCTGAAGCTCCAATACTCTGCCACCAGACTCATTGGAAATGTTGGGAAGGATTGAAGCTAGGAGAAGGGGGCGGCAGAGGATGAGATGGTTGAATGGTATCATTGACTCAATGGCCATAAGTTTGAGCAAATTCTGGGAGATAGTGAAGGACAGGGAAGACCGGCATGCTGCAGTCCATGGTGTCAGAGATGGACACAACTTAGGGACTGACGAACAATAACCGTGTTTATTACTGTGTTTATTGCAGAAATAATACACGTTCATTATAGAGGCATCAGTCACTATGTTGCGGAACTTTTTTTTATAACATGGCACAGGGGTCAAAGGACCAGGCTGCTTCCAAACGCAGGTGGCACTGTGCAGCTGTGGCTCTTCTAGGCTCTTTTTCACTGCCTTAAAGACTGAGGGGTCATAACTATTCATCTCCAGGACCTATGGAGCCTTATAATGTTGCCCAAAGTGAAACATGCACAAAGGATATAGGCATTTTTATGTCCCTTTTCTTTTTTGAGTAGAGCCACATCTTCCTTCAGATGATCCATTATACCAGTTTATGGGCTTCTCCAGTGGCTCAGTGGTAAAGAACCTGCCTGCAACACCAGAGCTGCAGCAAACGCAGGCTTGACCCATAGACTGGGAGGATTCCTTGGAAGAGGGCAAGGTAACGCACTCCAGTATTCTTGCTTGGAGAATACCATGGACAGAGGAGCCTGGTGGGCTACGGTCCATAGGGTTGCAAACAGGTGGACATGACTGAAGTGACTTGGCACACACCAGTTTATCTCAAGAAAGTACTCAAGAGGGCCTGCTTCCTGACCCTCCCACATGACAGTATTACTACTTTCTTCTTTACCTTTGCAAGTGTGATTGGTGGAAACTAGCCCTACATTGTTTTACTTTGTGATCACTCATTTTTGGTCAATATAACAGTAAAATGTGGAATGCCAGCTTTTAAGAAAGATGCTTAAGGGATAAAGTCTGGAAACACTAATACCTGACAGCCTGGTAAATCACTGGCTGGATAAGAAACTATGGTTGGTCTCTGCTCTTTATAGTTGTCCTAGGAGCTTAGCTTGGAGAAGAAAATGGCAACCCACTCCAGTACTCTTGCCTGGAAAATTCCATGGATGGAGGAGCCGGTAGGCTATAGTCCCTGGGGTCCCAAAGAGTTGGACACGACTGAGAGACTTCACTTTCACTTTTCACTTTCATGCATTGGAGAAGGAAATGGCAACCCACTCCAGTGCTCTTGCCTGGAGAATCCCAGGGACGGGGGAGCCTGGTGGGCTGCCATCTATGGGGTCGCACAGAGTTGGACACAACTGATTCGACTTAGCAACAGCATCAGGAGCTTAGCCACTCACATTACATTGTTATGCCTTATACTCTGGTCAAGGTGGTATAATCTCTTAACTAAATTATGATTCAACATGGAAACCTTTATTCTGAATTTTTTAAAAAATATTTACTTCTTTATTTGGTTGCACCAGGTCTTAGTTGCGTCACATGAACCTTTTTAGTTGTGACACACAGCATCTCTAGTTACAGCATGCCAACTCTCTGGTTCCCCTCATCAGGCTTTAAACCTGGGCCCCCTGCATTGGGAGTGCAGAGTCTTAGCCACTGGGCTACCAGGGAAGTCCTCATTATGAAATTTTTTCCCTTTAGTATTGACAAATGTGAAATTCTGAGACAGTAGAGAACAATCCATGACTTGAATGGAAGGTTGAGACTTAACTTTCCTAAGTAGATACCCACAAAATTGTCCTTACTAAGTTTGAAATTTTTTTCTTAAGTATTTAATCACATAATTTACTTTGGCAGTACAAAGTTTGTTCCTTCAAATGCTTGCTCTATTTATGAGAAGCTATACTTAAATTGCAGCTTTCACTTTTTTCACACTTTTTTCATTTCCCCTTAAGAGATGGTGAGAAAATTCATAAAGAAGTTAAAATTCAATATTTAGAATGTCATTTTCTAACTTTAGGTTTTGGTGTTAAACTTAATGGAACATAGTATTAATTATTGTTGATAAAAATTATTTTCATGGCATATTCATGTTTAGTAATAGGTGCACCAAAAACTTGAATATGTGACTATGTATTATAAGTCAGTGTCATGTGTGATTATTTGGAGAAGAGTATGACATTTCTAACTCACCACCCAAGATAAATTACCTAATGTTGGAGCTAGATTTATTGTAATTTGTACATACACTCTTCTTGTATTTCTTGTACTAGGGACAGTCTTTTGTTAAGGAATAAAGCCAAGCTAATTTGGTCAGCATGGTCCTCAGATTTCATTCTTGTGATCTTCAAATCAGAACCTTAATGTCTTTTGGCCAAAAGCCACTGAAAAGCTTTGGCTTGAAAAGAGAGAAACAAAGAAAGAGACATCATGAAAACGATTATTGTAATATCCATGATAGAGCAGAGTTGCAAAAATACAAAATTAGCATTTAAGAGTAAATTTTGTAGGCTGGCAATTTAGCCTTTTAATTGCAGTATCTACAATAACTTTGATTCTGGCTTTAGAAAGAACAGAAAGTCCTCAGAATTTATCCTTTTGCCTGTTCCCCCAATATACCTACTCCTTGTATCTGTGCTTTGGTTCAAATCATTCTTTGTATGTCCCACCACCCTTATCTGCCTGGGGGAGATCTCTTGTACGTGATGCCCATCTTTTGAATATCACCTCTAAATTAAGAGACTTTGTTTCCAAAAGAAGTTTTAGGTTTACAGAAAGATTGAGTAGGAAGTATAGAGACCTCCCATGTACCACTCTCTCCCCCAACCCCACACAAAGTTTGCTGTTATTGACATCTTGCACTTTGCATGCCACATTTGTTAAAATCGATGAATACATATTGGTACATTATTACTAATAAAACCCATAGTTTACGCTAGTGTTCACTTTTTATATTGTATAGTTCTATGGGTTTTGACAATTGTATAATGTCTACTTTGCTAATGGACAATTTTAATTTTAGTATAGGGTCCCTAAGGTGATTGTCTTGTGTGCTGTTTTCCTGACCTCTTGGGTTCCTTGAATGTAGCTTTTCCTGTCTTCTGTGCTTTCCAAGGAAATAAGATAATTATCTAGATATTTAAATTATTGACCTTAGTTGACAAGGATGATTTTAAAAAATAGCTCATTGAAATTTGTTACATTTCTCTCCTCCTCCTTTTTTTTTTTTTGAATGGTAAAACATTTACTGAGAGTCTTCTATGTGCCAGCTGTGGTTTTAAGATCATTAGTTGCATTAACACATCTGATTTTTACAACATTGCTATGCTGCTGCTGCTGCTGCTAAGTCACGTCAGTTGTGTCCGACTCTATGCGACCCCATAGATGGCAACCCACCAGGCTCCCCCATCCCTGGGATTCTCCAGGCAAGAACACTGGAGTGGGTTGCCATTTCCTTCTCCAATGCATGAAAGTGAAAAGTGAAAGTGAAGTCGCTCAGTCGTGTCCGACTCTTCATGACCCCATGGACTGCAGCCCGCCAGGCTCCTCCGTCCATGGGATTTTCCAGGCAACAGTACTGGAGTGGGGTGCCATTGCCGTCTCCAACATTGCTATGAGATAGGTGTAATTACTGATACCATTTTATGAATGAGGGAATTGATGATTAGAGAGATTAGAGCAATGGATTATTAAGAGATATTAAGAGACAGCTGAATTTCAGTTCCAGACAGTCTGGCTCTGATCTCAGAGCCCATGATTTTTTGCTATATCCCTGTACTACCTTATTTACATAAGTATTCTTTAAAACAACTCACAAATATAAATTAATTTTTTTTTCAGAAAGGAAACATCACTATTGTAATTGAGGATCCTTATGGCTTTTCTGAAATAGAAAATGAACATAAAGAACACGATGAAAATAAAAGAGTGTTACAAAATTCTCTCTAGGCTTTGGTCCAAGAACTGCTTTCTGTATTTTTTTAAGGCAAGATTAGCTCTTTGTTGAAAGGCTTCCTTTCAACTTTAAGAGTAAGGAATCTGCCTGTTGATGCAGGAGATGCAAGTTCAATCCCTGGGTCAGGAAGACCACGCGGAGTAGGAAATGGCAGCCCACTCCAGTATTCTTGTCTGGGAAATCCAATGGATGGCAGAGCCTGGCAGGCTGTAGTCCGTGGAGTCGCAAAGGCGTTGGACACAACTTATCAACTGTGCATGAGCACTTGTTGAAGTATTAAAGTCTCCAAACTAAACTAGTTTCTCCTTAATGAAATAAGGATTCAGAGACTATTGTAAAGGGAGTCCTTTCATCCCCAAGTGATTCTGTATATATAAGCTCCTTCCCTTCTGTTTCGCTGACTTTGGGGAAACTACACACCTGCTAAAGTCATACATAAAATGCAGTCATGTATTGTTCATTACACTTAAGAAGGCTTGAGTACAATGGAGTGGCGCATATGCACACAAAGATTATTTAGTAAACAGTTGTTAGAATTACTGTTAAAATTCAGAGATCTTATTATGCCTAGGGACTGAATTGTAAAAATAATTTTGTTAGGATTTAGTATCACATTAACCTACCCCAAAGGTCTTCATTTTTTTCCTCCCCATTTGGATGTCACTTTCTTCTTCCATATATACAACATACACATATTTCTGCTTCCCCAGTCTCTCCCCCTACCCAGGAAAAAAACAACTTTTGTGGTCTTAAATTATTTGGCACTGCTGTTCATCGCTGATTCAGCAGTGCCCGGAATTAATGAGACAAAGGAAGCATATAAGGTTAGATGTATTATATAAGGTGTATTATATATTATATACTATATTATATAATTATATAAGGTGTGGACTTATGAGAGCTGATCATTTATGTTGCAGATAAGACTCAGTGGTGCTGATGTTTACATTTCTTATTGTTTTGATGATTAAACTAACATATTCATTGTGGGAATGTGGAAAGGACAGAAATAATAGGCAAAGTAAAAGTGATTCTGTCACTCGGAAGTGACCGTCTAAACGGACCACAGGCTTTCCTGGAGGGGTAATGTGCTCTTTTTCTTGGTTCCTTCGCTCAGCTTCATCCCTGCAGGCTTTCTTCCATCAGGGTAATCTCTTAGTAACTAGGTAATTGTGAGCAAATTACTTTGCCGGGAGGAATATCAATAACCTCAGATATGCAGATGACACCACCCTTATGGCAGAAAGTGAAGAACTAAAGAGCCTCTTGATGAAAGTGG
The DNA here is from genome assembly GCA_006410635.1 of Cephalophus harveyi. NCBI lineage: Eukaryota > Metazoa > Chordata > Mammalia > Artiodactyla > Bovidae > Cephalophus > Cephalophus harveyi. Next base: position 755,773 of record SJYT01052381.1, on the reverse strand, counting down.
AAGAGGAAAGTGAAAAAGTTGGCTTAAAGCTCAACATTCAGAAAACGAAGATCATGGCATCCGGTCCTATCCCTTCATGGCAAATAGATGGGGAAACAGTGGAAACAGTGTCAGACTTTATTTTTTTGATAAACTGAACTATACTGTAGCTTACTCATCTGTGAAAGGAGATTATAGTTTGTCTCACTTTATTATTGTGAGGATTAATTGAGCAGATGCATAGAAAGCATTAAGAATAGTGTTTGCTAAACAACAAAGTCCTACTGTATAGCACAAGGAACTGTATTCAATATTTTATGATAAATCATAATGGAAAAGAATATATAAAAAATACATATTTAAACCATAATGGAAAAGAATATAACTATATATACAAAGCAGGGGTCTTCCTAGGTGGCTCAGTGGGTAAAGAATCCACCTGCAATGCAGGTGCCATGGCAGACACAGGGTTGATCCATGGGTCGGGAAGATCCCCTGAAGGAGGGAGTGGCTACCCCTCCAGTATCCTTGCCTGGAGAATCCCACGGACAGAGGAGCCTGGCGGGCTATAGCCCACAGTGTTGTAGAGAATCAAAGACGACTGAGCACACACACATATATGACTAAATCACTTTGCTATACAGCAGAAATTAATACAACATTGTAATCCACTATATTTCAGTAAAAATAATATGGTTAGGAGTGTCTGAGACCCAGTCAATTCTAAATCAATGCTGGCTTAGCCAATAGAATTGTGCTCCCACCAAGAAAGACGGCATTCCTGCCTGGTGGTGAGAGCTCATGCCATCGTTTTTAACTGGAAAGTCCAGCTCTCACACCATCTCTAGCTTTCGAAATTCTGCTCATTCTTCAAAGCCTATCTCAAATGCAGTTTCCTCTGTGAGGTTCTGTTTTGGCCGACCCTTCCCATAGGTTTTATTTTTCCCACCTTAAATGTTGTAACTCTGGCATTTTGAAAATATGGAATGCATTGAATTACAATCCCCTTTTTTTGTTTCGACATAAAGAGGGAGTTTCTATGTAGGTAGGCTGGATTGTCAGGTGTAGTAGCAGCAAAGGAAGTTCTAAAGTAGGTGGAAGTTAGAATATAGGTTATTGGGTTTCTAGACACTGCCAAAGTTAGAGCTAAATATGGTAAAACTTCTGGGATAGAGTTCATGACTGGGAAAGAAAATTCCAATAGCAAAATGTACAAATTCCTAGGGTTTTAAAAACTCATTGTATGCAGAGAAATTATTCTGGTATCTACTTGAATATTTTTAAATTGGCATTTTCAGTTCCATAATCATGTCTAAGTTTATCAGAATTGTGTTTTGTTAAGTTTCAGGAAAACTTTCTAAGTTGGCCCAAGTCAGGGTGTCTGTGGTTCTGCCACATCCTACTAATCATTATAGCACTTTTACTCCATAACTTAATTTTATTTTTTAATTAAAAGCATGTGATTTTTTTTTTTGCCACACCATGTAGCATGTGAGATCTTAGCTCCTTGACCAGGGATCAAACTCATGTCCTTTGTAGTGAAAATACAGAGTCTTAACCACTACACCACCAGGAAAGTCCCAACTCCATGATTTTAGACTTAAATCTATTTAGCAAGTTTAGACTTGGGCTTTTTAATTTTTCTTACCTGCCCCACACTGTGTATATATTAATTTAGGTAAGCAATGTCTCAACTGAAATGTGAAGACCTGGTTTCAAGGTAAATGGTTAACACACCCTCTTTTAAATGTAGAGTTTCATATTGACTTTTGAGGGTTCAGATTTCAAAGATGAAATAATATAATGTAATTTGCTAATAATTTTATTTAGAACCTCAGTAATTTAACATTTGATTTTACATGATCCAAATTATTTATCATAGTAATTCTGACTAGAACATTAAGGTGTTTTTATTTTGGCAAATGTGGCATTGTATTAAACCTTAATTGTGAACTCCTGGAACATTTTGTGGAGAAATACATATCTGAACACATTTATATATTATATATATGTGATACATATATGAGTATTTATATATCAACACATACATTGAATATTTGTTGTGGGACTTCCCTGGCAGTCCAGCAGCTAAGATTCTGAACTCCAAATGCAAGTGGCACAGGTGGGATCCCTGGTTGGGAAATTAAGATCCTGCATGCCTGGTGAGGTGGCAAAAAAAAAAAAAAGATTTATTGTTATAAATATTTCCTTTGTTTGTGTCTCCTTAGTATCAAAACAGTTTTTATTTTCTTCGATTTCAAACATAGAGTTGAAGTATGTACAAAATATTTCAGTGAGTATCAAGTACAAATGAGTTTACAGAGCTGAGTTTATTTATTTATTGTATGTTCTTCAAGGGTTTGACTTGATTTTGTTAATTTAGTCCAATAAACCTGAACAGTTGTCCCCCAGAAACAATAATTGGTGTGCAGTCTTGAGAACATACAAGCCCTAGGAAAAATGCAGGTATTATCCACGAACACCGAAAGTTTTATTAAGCCAGTTATGTCCATGTGTGCTTAGTCGCTCAGTCCTCTCCGACTCTTTGCGACCCCGTGGTCTGTAGCCCACCAGGCTCCTCTGCCCTTGGAATTCTCCAAGCAAGAATACTGGAGTGGGTAGCCATTCCCTTCTCCAGGAGATCTTCCTGACCTAGGAATCGAACCCAGGTCTCCTGCATTGCAGGTGGATTCTTTATGGCTGAGCCACCAGGGTGTATTTTTAGAGTGTAGTCTAAAATACAGTGTGAGGGAGAGGGAAGCAGGATTCACACTCCTGTAGAGTCAGAACTTAAGAACCTGTAGTAGAAAGCAAAAGTGAGAAGGTGCTTTCATGGTGCCCCAGGCCAGCACCTGTGCCCGCTCATCCCTGTGATTGAAGCGCTTGCACAGGAGCCGCTTGCTGCAGGGTACGTAGGTACTCTCTGTGTATTCCTATTTTGTGGGGAAAATGCAGGACCACTCACTGCCCCACCTCCCAAGTTAAAATGAATGTGAAATCTGAGTGGAGCAATCACTGTCTGATGTATCTGTATTCCTTCTTTCATTCATATTCATTTCATTGAATGGTCTTTGTATTTCCTTTTGATAGAGTTTCTTTGTTGGAAAAGGTCAGGGGGACAGCCTTATTAAAATTCTTTATATGTCTCTCAGTTCACCATAATCTATTACTTTTTCTGAAGTTATCTTTTTTTTTTTTTTGAGTTTTAGGCTAAAGGTCTTTGTAATAGCTCAGTGTTTTAGATACTTGTGTTCTGTGTAATTACACTTATCTTTCAGAATTTAGGCGTATGTTGATTTTGGCTCATTATGCAGGCTAAGTAATCAATCAGCATTGATTAACATGCATTCTAGAGCTGAGGTGGTTTTTTTTTTTTTTAATTTCAACTAATATTAAATTGAGGTAGTATAAAAAAAGAAACAAAACTAATACTGTTGTGAAATAAAATGATAAAAATACTGTATTTGACATTGACATTAATGATACTGTGTTGTTAAGCTTCTTGGAGGCTTAATAGCATATTTTTGACTTTTGTTTCCACCTCCATGTTATTAGGCTTATATTTATTTGGCTATTCACTGTTAACTTTGGAAAAGCAGGAGGTGTAGGGGTTGAGAGCCCAGACTCTGGGGTTGAAGTCAGAATCTGCCACATGTTTGTTCTCTGACTTTGAGCAGGTACAGTTGACCCTTGAACAATATGGATTTGCATGGGTCCACTTATATGGTACATTTTTTTCAGTGGTAAAGCTACAGTACTACATCCCTGGTTGGATGAACCCAGAAATGTAGAGTCTTGGACAGAGAGTGAGTGAGTGAGTGAAGTTGCTCAGTTGTGTCTGACTCTTTGCGATCCCGTGGACTGTAGCCCACGAGGCTTCTCCATCCATGGAATTTTCTAGGCAAGAGTACTGGAATGGGTTGCCATTTCCTTCTCCAGGGGATCTTCCCAACCCAGGGATCCAACCTGGGCCTCCTGCATCACGGCCAGACACTTTACTGTCTGAGCTGTCTAATTTGGCTTGGACAGAGAAGGACTGCATATATGAAGAGCCGAGTCTAAACTATGCATGGACTTTCAACTGTCAAGCTGACACCCTTAACCCCAAAATTACTCAAGAATCAACTGTACTTAACTCTGGTAATCCTCAATAAAATGGAGATAATAGTATTCCAGATATCACTATTATTGTTATTATTATAAACTTTTATAGTATGTTCATTTCCTTGGGATCTACTGGTCTACAGATTAAACTCCAAAACCAAACTTGTCTTGGAATTTTGCTTGAATCTCTCAAGAGCTCATATGAGAAATGTCAAAGTTTAATAGTAAAAGAATAATCAGATAATGTCTGTCTTATAATTATATGGGCCCAAATGCTTGTAAATATCTGGGAAATTATTGGCATTTCAGGGCTTTTTAATATTCAGTCCTAGCGTACTTCATACATGCCGTCATTTTGTAGAACTTCAAAATGTTTCCAGTGAACCTCCTCGCCTCCCTCCTTACCTCCCCATTTCAATTTGACCTTGTTTTACTCTGGGAGGAAGCTGTAGTTAATGTACTCTTTAGGAGCTGTTCTGTTATTTTTCTGTGACTAGAGAGTTCAGATGATCTTGAAACCACGTTCTCCTCTTCCCCCAGTCTTTCTTTTGTGCTTGTGCTAAGTCAGTTGTCGTGTTTGCTCACTCTTTGCAACCCTGTGGACTGTAACCTGCCACACTCCTCTGTCCATGAAATTCTCTAGGCCAGAATACTGGAGTGGATTTGCTGTGCCCTCCTCCAGAGGATCTTCCCCACCCTGTGATAGAATCCGTATCTCTTATGTCTCCTCCACTGGCAGGCAGTTCTTTATTGCTAGCTTCACCTAGGAAGGGGATCTTCAAATTTCAGTGTTCTTTCCAGGAATCTTCCTAACCCAGGGATTGAACCCAGGTCTCCTGCATTGCAGGCAGATTCTTTACCGTCTGAGCCACCAAGGGAAGCCCAATCTTTCTTTTAATCTGTTGCTATATATATCTGGTGGTAGGGGAATAATTGTTTCTGTTTTTCTTACTAGACTTTGCCTGATGCTATTTTAAAGGCTAATCTCTGCCTGTTCCTCGGGGTCAATTTTAGGGTGTCCATGGATTATTTCTCATCTACTTTAATGTGTTTCTCTGCTCCATGAGATGAATTTGGTTAATAAGTTTAAGGCAATGGTTGGCAAACTTTTTCTGCTGAGGTCCACATAGTAAATATTTAGGCTTTACTGCCTGTAGGGTCTTTGTTACAACTATTCACTTCTGCTGTTGCATCTTCAAAACAGCTAAAATAAAAAACAGTGTTCATAAATAATACAGAAATCAGTGCGCATATCTGTGTTCCAAAAAAGTTTTATTTAGGACACTGAAATTTGAATTTCAAATAATTTTCATGTGTCACGAAGTACTCTTTTTTTGTTTTTTCCTGTCACTTAAAAACATAATATTATTCTTAGCTTGCTGGGCTGTACAAAGGCAGGCACATTTGCTGCATACATCGGTGTTTGCGGACCCCTGGTCTGGTATCTCATCTTTGTGACAAGTGCAGTGGTAGAAAAGTATCCATAAATATAATAGGTATTTTTACAATGAATATTTCCTCCATTAGAGTATGTTAATTCATTAATAGGTAGTAAAAGTATAGACGAGTAGTGTTTTGTTGTGTAAAAAAAAGAACCTTTTGCAAACTTAGTGGCTTAAAACATCAACTTTTTTCTTACCTCTCTTGGTTCTGTTGATTGACTTGGTTCAGCTTTCTTGGGATTTCTAATGCAGATGGTGGTTGGGATAAGGGCTCTGCTGCGCTAGATTTCCAAGACACCTGGCTCATGTGGTTGATGGTTGATGTTGGTGCTGACTTTCAGCTGAGAGCTCTGTCTTTGCATGGCCTTCCCATGAGGTCTGGACTTTTCACAAGGCAGCAGCTGGGCTCCACAAAGGAAGGACCTAAGAGGACCTAAGAGCCTACTAAAGCCAGGTGGAGGTTTCAAGGCTTCTTATGACCCATCCCTTAAGAAGTCACATAGTATCAGTTTCACCACATTCTACTGATCAAAAGCAAGTGATAGGGCCAACCCCAATTCAAAGGTCTACACATGGGCTTGACCACCTAGAGATATTGTTCATTGGAGAACTCTCTTTGAAGACCAGTTTCCATATGTGGAACAATTCATCATTGGATTCAAATAGTGGTAACCTTTGGAGAGGGTAGAGAGAAGTGGACAGAAGGGGAATATAAGTTTGGGAAACATAATATTTTTGATATTATATAGTAGGTGGTAGCAACAAAGTTGTTGGTTTTGTTATTTCTATTTAATGGTTTTTGAAATATTTCATAATAAAACCATATATTTTTTAAAATTTAATTTTTATTGGAGTACATTTGCTTTGCAATGTTATGTTAGCTTCTACTGCATAGTAAAGTGAATCAGCCCATACATTGTAGGTGGTAGCAACAAAGTTGTTGGTTTTGTTATTTCTATTTAATGGTTTTTGAAATATTTCATAATAAAACCATATATTTTTTAAAATTTAATTTTTATTGGAGTACATTTGCTTTGCAATGTTATGTTAGCTTCTACTGCATAGTAAAGTGAATCAGCCCATACATAAACATATGTCCTCTCCTTTTTAGTTTTCCCTCCCACAGTGCATTAAGTAGAGTTCCCTGTGCTACCCAGTATGTTCTCCTCAGTTGTCTATTTTATATGTAGTATCAATCCTGTACACGTGTCAACCCAGGTCCTCTCACCCCACCCCTTTGACCTTTGGTATTGATACATTTGTTCTCTACATTTGTGTCCCTATTTCTGCTTTGCAAATAAGGTCATCTGACCTATTTTTCTAGTTTCCACATGTATGTGTTAATATAGGATATTTTTAATACCATATATTTTCAAAAAGAGATTTGTAGTGTTTTAGTTTTGAAGAATGGAGAAGGCAATGGCACCCCACTCCAGTCTGCATAGTAAAGTGAATCAGCCCATACATAAACATATGTCCTCTCCTTTTTAGTTTTCCCTCCCACAGTGCATTAAGTAGAGTTCCCTGTGCTACCCAGTATGTTCTCCTCAGTTGTCTATTTTATATGTAGTATCAATCCTGTACACGTGTCAACCCAGGTCCTCTCACCCCACCCCTTTGACCTTTGGTATTGATACATTTGTTCTCTACATTTGTGTCCCTATTTCTGCTTTGCAAATAAGGTCATCTGACCTATTTTTCTAGTTTCCACATGTATGTGTTAATATAGGATATTTTTAATACCATATATTTTCAAAAAGAGATTTGTAGTGTTTTAGTTTTGAAGAATGGAGAAGGCAATGGCACCCCACTCCAGTACTCTTGCCTGGAAAATCCCATGGATGGAGGAGCCTGGTAGGCTGCAGTCCATGGGGTTGCGATGAGTCGGACACGACTGAGCGACTTCACTCTCACTTTTCACCTTCCTACATTGGAAAAGGAAATGGCAACCCACTCCAGTGTTCTTGCCTGGAGAATCCCAGGGACGGGGGAGCCTGGTGGGCTGCCGTCTCTGGGGTCGCATAGAGTCAGACACGACTGAAGTGACTTAGCAGCAGCAGCGGTTTTGAAGAAGGGCTCATAGCTAGAAAGTGTTCATCAAAAATACATTTGCTGTTTGGAAGTAGAAACCAAAAGCTTTGGTTAGTTTTTTATTGTAGGAAAATTTTAAACATATAAAAATTAATCAGAATAGTAGAATGAACTCCCATTTACCTATCACCTAACCTTAACAAGTACAGACACATGGTTAATCTGGTTACATCTATACCCCACCCATTTATTTTCAAGAAAATTTAAGCATTGTAACTTTTGAGCCCTACATTATTTTCCTTGTATCTCTGAGAGAGAAGAATTTTAACAATTAAAAAAAATAAAACTGTCATTTGTAGCAACATGACTGGGCCTAGAGATTATCATACTAAATGAAGTAAGTCAGAGAAAGACAAATATCATGTCACTTATGTATGGAATCTAAAAAAATGATACAAGTGAACTTATAGAAATAGAAATAGACTCACAAAGAATAACACATTTCTGGTTACCAAAAGAGGGGTTGGGAAGTTTAAATTGAGTATGGGATTAACAGGTACAAACTAGGATGTAAAACAGATAAACAGCAAGGAGTTACTGTATAGCACAGGTGGCTCAGTGGCTTTCCTGGTGGCTCAGCTGTAAAGAATTCGCCTGCAATGCAGGAGACGTGGGTTCTATCTTTGGGTTGGGAAGATCCCTTGATGTAGGAAATGGCAACCCACTTCAGTATTCTCGGGAAAATTCCATGGACAGAGGAGCCTGGTGGGGTTACAAAGAGGCATAGCTGAACATGCATGCACACATATTCAGTATTTTATAATAACCTATGAAGGTGAAGTTGCTCAGTCATGTCCGACTCTTTGCGACCCCATGGACTGTAGCCTACCAGGCTCCTCCGTTCATGGGATTCTTCAGGCAAGAATACTGGAGTGGGTTGCCATTTCCTTCTCCAGGGGATCTTCCCGACCCAGGGATCGAACCCAGGTCTCCCGCATTGGAGGCAGATGCTTTAACCTCTGAGCCACCAGGGAAGTTCCGTTATAATAACCTATAATGGAGAATAATCTGAAAAATATATAACTAAATCACTTTGCTGTACACTTGAAGCTAACACAATATTGTAAATTAACTATACTTAAAAAAATTCTAACTTCACTTATAGTATTCTAAATCTTAAATAACACTTAAAATTTAAATCACACAGAAAGTAATTCCTTAAATTAACCAGAACATTAAAATTGCCTCTAAATATCATTATGTATGTATATATATATTTATTTGGCTACACTTGGTCTTTGTTGCTGCATGCGGGCTTTCTCTAGCTGCAGTGAGCAGGGGCTACTTTCTAGTTGCAGTATCCAGGCTTCTCATTGTGGTGGTTTCTCTTGTTTGGGTGCACAGGCGGTAGGCACAAGGGCTTCAGTAGTTGCATTTCTCAGGCTCTAGAGCAGGGACTTAGTTGTGGCACACAGGCGTAGTTGCTCTGAGGCATGTGAAATCTTCCCAGACCAGGGATTGAACCTGTGTCCCTTGTATTGGCAGATTCTTAACCAATGGACCACCAGAGAAGTGCCTATCATAATATTATAAAATTGTGTTTTTGAATCTGATCCTAAGAAGATGCACACATTGTGTGATTGGTATCTCTTTTAATCTATTGTTTGTTTTCTCCTTCTCTATCCCCCGTCCCCCCAATTTATTTGTTAAAGAAACCAAGTCACTTGTTTACTGATTGTATCCCCTGATTGCATGGCATTTGGTGGTATCATTGAATTTTATTTTATACTACTTTTATTAAATTGGTAGTTGGATTTAGAACTTCTGTCAGATTCAGATTTTTCTCTCTTTTTTGTTTTCTATTGGTAGAACTTCTGCATAGGTTGTGTGGTATGTTTTTCCATATGGAGGCAAAATAATGAATGCTTGATTATCTCTTTATTGAGGAAAAATGCACAGACCATTACTTTTTAGGAAGTGCAGAATGCTGATATTTTGATTGAAGAATTCATTGTGCTTTTTAAAATGCGTAATTCATTTTTGAGGGCAGAAATATTTCTATCAGGAGAGAAATCCTTGCATCCCTGGTTTGCTCATCTTGTGGTACAGTTCATGTATAGGAAGTTTTCAAAATACAAATTAGTTCACTTGTCTCCTTCAGTCTTACAGCTGTGTCTCTTTCATCATCACCAAGAATCAGTTTTCTAGGCCCCAGAAATGATAGCATTAGAGTATCAAATAATTATCCTTTTAATTTATTCCACAGTGTACACTCAACAGTCTCAAAATAGTAATACCAATACTACCAATACCAGTTCAACAATATGATTCCTATAAAGTATGTTTTGTTCCTAAATTCTCTTTATCTTTGTGTATATCTCACTTGGGATATACAAATTGCTTGTTTTAAAATTACTTAGCATAGTCTCTTTCTGTATAGTTAGACCTCCAAGTGGCCACATGTTTAAATTCATTTGTATCATTTTTGACTTTTAGGAGTTCCTGCATTAAAATTTAATTTAATTTTATAACTCTGTGACATATATCTTATTTGTACTCTGTTCCTTCCCTTCTCCTTTAATTATAATTTTAAGTTTATGGTTTAAGCTTTTTCATTGTTTTTTTAAACATAATAGGCCATTTTTGGTGTGTGTGTGTGTATGTATATATGTATATATTTTCAGCCTTTTTATATATATATATATAAGCTAGCATACCGTACACATTTCCTCCATGTTATCTTTTGAGTTAATAAGATATTCCTGAGATAGCTTCAGAGCTGTGGGGAACTCCATTGTGAGAAGGTACTATAATTTTGTTTAGTTTGCTGCCTCTTCATTAACATTTGTATCATTCCAAGTTTTTTGCTATTATACTAGTCCTTCCATGAATTTCCTTGTCTTCTCATTTTTTTTGACAAGTGTATGCCTTTTCATATATTTGCTACTGTGTCTTTGAAATTAATGTCTAAAACAAGATTGATGGGTCAAAGAACAAATGAATATGTAATTTTGCTAATTATTGCCTAGTTCTCTTTCAAGGGGCTGTATTAAATATTTTGTGTTTCACCAACATTTTTAGAATGATTGGTTTCTCATAACTTTACCTACAAAGCATGTTATCAAACATTGTTTTTACCTATTTAATAGATAAAAAAATTAGTATCTTCACAGTTTTAGTTTTCACTGCTCTTAGGAAGAATATTGAGGGTTTTTTCATATGATTAACAGCCATTTTACTTGTTTTTCCGTTATTTTTTTTTCTAGCCCATTTTCTGTACGATTATTTGTCCTCTTTCCTTCTATTTTTAGGAAATTATATGTTTATATAATTATATATATTTATATATATACACACACACACACATATATATATAATGTATAGTCCCATCATTTATGATCAAAACAGCAGAACAAGATGGCAGAGTAGAAGGCCATTTGCTCTTCCTCCAAAATTGCAGCTAGCTGCTGGACAACCATCAGCAGGAGAAAGTTGGATCTCACCAAAAAAAGATAAGATTTCTGTTCATTTACAAGCAAACCATTCAATATCACAGTAAGCCAAGTCTATGCCCCAACCAGTAACACTGAAGAAGCTGAAGTTGAACGGTTCTATGAAGACCTACAAGAACTTCTAGAACTAACACCCCCAAAACATGTCCTTTTCATTATAGGGGATTGGAATGCAAAAGTAGGAAGTCAAGAAACACCTGAAGTAACAGGCAAATTTGGCCCTGGAGTACAGAATGAAGCAGGGCAAATGCGAATAGAGTTTTGTGAAGAGAATGCACTGGTCTTAGCAAACACCCTCTTCCAACAACACAAGACAAGACTCAGCACATGAATATCACCAGATGGTCAACCCCAAAATCAGATTGATTATATTCTTTGCAGCCAAAGATGGAGATGCTCTAGACAGTCAGCAAAAACAAGACTGGGAGCTGACTGAGATCCCAGATCATGAACTCCTTATTGCCACATTCAGACTTAAATTGGAGAATGTAGGGAGAAGCACTAGACCATTCAAGTATGACCTAAATCGAATCCCTTACAATTATACAGTAGAAGCAAGAAATAGATTCAAAAGATTAGATCTGATAGACAGAGTGCCTGAAGAACTATGGATGGAGATTCATGACACTGTACAGGAGGTAGTGATCAAGACCATCCCCAAGAAAAAGAAATGCAAAAAGGCAAAATGGTTCACTGAGGAGGCTTTGCAGATAGCTGAGAAAATAAGAGAAGCGAAAGACAAAGGAGAAAAGGAAAGATACACCCATTTGCATACAGAGTTCCAAAGAATAGCAAGGAGAGGTAAGAAAGCTTTCCTCAGTGATCAGTGCAAAGAAATAGAGGAAAACAACAGAATGGGAAAGACTAGAGATCTCTTCAAGAAAATTAGAGATACCAAGGGAACATTTCATGCAAAGATGGGCACAATAAAGGACAGTAATAGTATGGACCAAACAGAAGCAGAAGATATTAAGAAGAGGTGGCAAGAATACACAGAAGAACTATACAAAGAAGACCTTCATGACCTAGATAAGCATGATGGTGTGATCACTCACCTAGAGCCAGACATCCTGGAATGTGAAGACAAGTGGGCCTTAGGAAGCAGCACTATGAACAAAGCTAGTGGAGGTGATGGAATTCCAGTTGAGTTATTTCAAATCCTGAAAGATGATGCTGTGAAAGTGCTGCACTCAATATGCCAGCAATTTGGAAAACTCAGCAGTGGACACAGGACTGGAAAAGGTCAGTTTTCATTCCAATCCCAAACAAAGGCAATGCCAAAGAATGCTCAAACTACCGCACAATTGCACTCATCTCACATGCTAGCAAAGTAATGCTCCAAATTCTCTAAGCCAGCCTTCAGTAGTACATGAGCTGTGAACTTCCAGATTTTCAAGCTGGATTTAGAAAAGGCAGAGGAACCAGAGATCGATTGCCAACATCTGTTGGATCATTGAAAAAGCAAGAGAATTTCATAAAAACATCTACTTCTGCTTCATTGACTATGCTAAAGCCTTTGACTATGTGGACCACAACACACTGTGGAAAGTTCTTCAAGAGATGGGAATACCAGATCACCTAACCTGCCTCCTGAGAAATCTGTCTGCAGGTCAGGAAGCAACAGTTAGAACCTGAGATGGAACAACGGACTGTTTCAAATAGGGAAAGGAGTATGTCAAGGCTGTATATTGTCACCCTGCTTATTTAACTTATATGGAGTACATCATGAGAAACGCTGGACTGGATGAAGCACAAGCTGGAATCAAGATTGCTGAGAGAAACATCAATAACCTGAGATACACAGATGACGCCCACTTATGGCAGAAAGTGAAGAAGAACTAAGGAGCCTCTTGATAAAAGTGGAAGAGGAGAGTGAAAAAGTTGGCTTAAAACTCAACATTCAGAAAACGAAGATCATGGCATCTGGTCCCATCACTTCATGGCAAATAGATGAGGAAACAGTGGAAGCTGAGAGACTTTATTTTGGGGGGCTCCAAAATCACTGCAGATGGTGACTGCAGCCATGAAATTAAAAGACACTTGCTCCTTGGAAGAAAAGCTATGACAAACCTAGATGGCATATTAAAAAGCAGAGACATCACTTTGCTGACACAGGCCCATCTAGTCAAAGCTATGGTTTTTCACGTAGTCATGAATGGATGTGAGAGTTGGACCATAAGGAAAGCTGATCGACAAAGGTTTCATATTTTTGAACTGTGATGTTGAAGAAGACTCTTGAGAGTCACTTGGACAGCAAAAAGATCAAACCAGTCAATCTTAAAGGAAATCAATCCTGAATATTCATTGGAAAGACTGATGCTGAAGCTGAAGCTCCAATATTTTGGCCACCTGATGTGAAGACCTGACCCATTAGAAAAGACCCTGATGGTAGGAAGACTGAAGGTAGGAGGAGAAAGGGATAACAGAGGACAAGATGGTTGGATGCCATCACCGACTCAATGGACATGAGTTTGAGTAGGGTCTGGAAGTTGGTGATGGACAGGGAAGCCTGGCATGCTGCCGTCCATGTCGCAAAGGGTCGGACATGACTAAAAGACTGAACTGAACGTTTATTGGGATTCTCTTAAATTATTAAAAGAACTCATAACTGACCTCTTTGTGATGTTGAATCTATCTAATGAAGGCATGTTTTTATATTTCCTGTTCAAGTTTACTTTCATGGTTTTCAAGTGTATTTTATATTATTTTCTTATTTAAGTTTTAGTTTTTTTAAGTTGAGCAACTTAAATTGGGCAGCTTAAAGTTGTCTTTAATTTATAGACATCTATAGATTAAAGCATTAATTTATAAATGCTTTAATTTATAAGACATCTCATAAAACTTACTGTATTAAGCAGAAAAATTAAGGATTATTGTTTTAGATGTTGTATTTTCTCTTTTTTAAAGATAATATTTGGTTTTTTTAGACTGCACTGTGTTTTTGTGGCTTTGTGCAGGCTGTCTGTAGTTGTAGAGAGTGAGGACGGTTCTTTGTTGCAGTGGGCAGGTTCACTGGCCCTAAAGCATGGCCTCAGTAGTTGGCAGAACCAGTGGCTTCAGTCATTGTAGCACACGGGCTCGATATTGGTACGTACTTGCTCTAGAGAACGTGCTGACTACAATGTAGGCACATGGGCTTAGCTGCTCTGCGACTCGTGGGATCGTCCCAGACTGAGGATGAAACCAGTGCCCCTGCACTGGCAGTCAGATTCTTATCCACTGTATCACTAGGGAAGTCCTGTATTTTCTCAATGTGGGAATTGTTTATGTTATTGATATTTTCTACAGTAGATCTTTTGTATTTATTTGTAGTCTCTTCAAGTCATTTTAAATGCAATGTGCTTAGGAATCAGAAAGCTATACACACTAGTCTAGTTAAAGAAGAAGAACAACAATAAAAATAAAAAAAAACAAAGGCTGTGAGAGGCAGTGGGTATGGGAAAGAGACAGAACTATACAGAAACCTAGGCTGTGAATAGTGTCTTCATTTAAGTACATTAATATGCACTTCTAAGCCTGTAGTCTTTCTATCTCCTAAAATAATTTTGGAAAGCTATTTGCCTTTTTGCACATTGTTTTAGTTGACATATAACATTTTAACCATAAATGTAAACTATTGTAAATGATGTGAGTTCCCATTTATGGTAACCATTGTCACTTAAAAATAATATATCGTCCTTTTAAATGTAGCCAATGAAATCAAAATAACATAGCAATTTTAAGGCCTCTGGTCATCCATTAAAAGCTATAAAGATGATCTTGAATAGCCAAATTTAACATTTTACAGTTTTTTCCTTAATTGTGTATTCCTTCGCTTTCCTGTACAAAATTGCATTGTAGTGAAATACACCTTTTTGCTAAATTATCTTTTTTTTGAAACTGATCATTGTATTATGCTTTTTGGCAATAGAATTGTATATGAATTTAAAATAATTATTTAAGAAGTGAGGGGCCAAGATGGTAGAGCAGGAAGACCCTGAGCTCACCTCTTCTCATGAGCACACCAAAGTTACAACTATATACAGAGCAACTGTTGATGTAAAAGATTGAAAGATTAATAGACAAGATCTTGTACAATTAAAGATGTAAAGAAGGAACCCCAAGCATATGGGTAGGAGGTACAGAGACACAGTACAGTTAAGATCCATACCCCCCAAGTGGGTGATGCACAAACAGGACTATAATTATTATTGCAGAGGTTCTCCCCAAGAAGCAAGTGGTCTGAGCCCACATTGGGCTCAATAGTCCAGGGGTCCTGCACCAGGAGGATGAGCCCCCAGAATGTTTGGTTTTGAAGGCCAGTGGGGCTTACTTGCAGGAGAGCTAGAGTGCTCTGGGAGGTAGAGACCCTCACTACACAGTTACAATCATCAGAACAATATGGTACTAGTACAGGAACAGACACATAGATCAGTGGAGCAGGAGGGAGAGCCTCAAAATGAACCTGTCCTTATAGGCGCAATTAATGTACAACAAAGAAGGCAAGCAGACGCAATAGGGAAGAGATAACCTCTTCAATAAATTGTATTGGGAAAACTGGACAATTGCAGGTAAAACTGGACAAGTGCAGGTTAAAGAATCAAACTAGACTACTCTTTCATATTATGCATAAAAGAAATTCATAAGAGAGTAAAGGCTTAGATGTAAGACCTGAAATCATGAAACTTCTAGAAGGAAACATAGGCAATGCACTCTTTGACATCAGTCTTATATTTTTTGGATATATCTCTTCAAGGCAAGGGAAATAAAAGTAGAAATAAACAACTGGGACTACATCAAGCTAAAAAACCTTTGCATAGCATAGGAAAATATAAAAATTAAAAGGCCATATACTGAATAAGAGAAGATATTTGCAAATGATATATTTGATAAGGAATTAATACTCAAAATATACAAAGTGCTCATACATCTCAACATAACCCAAGCAACAAAATCCAAAGCCCAAGAAGCAAGATGATTAAAAAATAGGCAGAGAATGTTAAGTAGACATTTTTCTAAAGAAGATGTACAAATGACCAAAAGACACATGAAAAGATGCTCAACATTACTAATCATCAGGAAAATGCTAACAAAGCCCCCAATGAGATAATAGCCTCATACCTGCCAGAATGACTATTATGAAAAAGACAATGAGGATATGGAGAAATGGGAATTCATGTGTACTGTTGGTGGGAATGTAAGAAACTTCCACAATGAAAGTTTCTCAATAAATGAAAAATATAACTACTATATGATTCAGGGCTTCCCTGGTGGCTCAGAGGTTAAAGTGTCTGCCTCCAGTGCAGGAGACCCGGGTTCGATCCCTGGGTTGGGAAGATCCCATGGAGAAGGAAATGGCAATCCACTCCAGTATTCTTGCCTGGAGAATCCCACGGACGGAGAAGCCTAGTAGGTTACAGTCCACGGGGTCGCAAAGAGTCGGACACGACTGAGCGACTTCACCTTACCTTACCTTACTATATGATTCAGCAATTCCATTTCTATTTATTCAAAGAAATAAGAAACACTAATTAGAAAAGATCTATGGATTCCTTGTTCATTGCAGCATTAGCCACGAAGTGGAAGCAACCTAAGTGCTTGATAGCACTTAAGCCAAGTTTATAGGCTTATTCTTAGTTGGTCCTCACTGAAGTAACACTTATGTCATGTCATGTGTTAAATTGCTTGGTTTTGTCCAACTCTTTGTGATCCCATGTACTGTAGCCTGCCAGGTTCTCTGTCCATGGAATTCTCTGAGAGTGGGTAGTCTTTTCCTTCTCCAAGGGATCTTCCCAACCCAGGGCTTGAACCTGAGTCTCCTGCATTGCAGGCAGATTCTCTTACTGTCTGAACCACCAGAGAAGCCCAGTGTGTGGGAGCAAGGAGTAAACACGGTCTGTTTAAACCTGCTGAGTCTCTGTTCTTGACCATTGTATTATGCTGCCTTGAATTGTTTGAATAAAACTTCATAAAGCAGAGCTTCCAAAGCTGTGTGCCATAGCACAGTGGATGGGGTATAGATACATAGATCCTCTCAGAGTTGGCAGAAGCTTGGAGGCCAGTTTGCCTATCTCAGTGAGCAACTTTTTCTTCTTACCAGGAGTACTAGTTTAAAATTTTAATTAATTAATTTTTTGGCTGTACCACATGGCGTGTGGTATCTTAGTTCCCCAACCAGGGGCTGAATCTGCACCCGCTGCAGTGAAAATGCTGAGTCTTAACCACTGGACTGCTAGGGACGTCCCAGGAGTACTAATTTAAATATTGTTTTCTATATGCATCAAGGAGTTGAAAAGACTGGGAGATCTAAAGGCTCTTTGGGCAGATGCCATAAGTGGACTATATGCCCACTAAAACGAAAGAAAAATACATAAACAAATTGACTTGTTGAATGAAGTTATCAGTAATGTTTATCTGAATGGTGAAGCAAATCTGTATGATTTAATCCCGGAGTTATAAAATAGTGGCCTATGGCTAAATTTATCCTGGAAAACTCTATAAACAACCTTCTAGAATAACCGAGCACAATTATTTAAACAAAAATAAAATGTGCTTTCCTTTTCATGGGCCAAGAGAACATTCAATAGTCTGTACTGCTCCTGTATACCTAGAAACTTGATACTTTTACATTTTCCTGCCTGGTTTCTGGAGTCTTTTGGGTGTGCCACTCTTATTAAATCAGTGAAAAAGTGGTAGGTCGTACGTGGTTGGTTGTGGTTCTGTCGATAAGTCGTGTCCAGCTCTTTGCAACCTCATGGAGTGCAGCACGCCAGGCTTCCCTGTCCTTCATTATCTTCCAGAGTTTGCTCAGACTCATGTTCGTTGAGTCAATGATGCCATCCAACCATCTCATCCTCTATCACCCCCTTTCCCTCCTGCCCTCAATTTTTGCTGGAATCAGGGTCTTTCCCAATGAGTTGGCTCATGACTGTATGAATTATTTTTTGTTATTTTCATCAGAGGTCTGTTGGGGGTGGGGGAGAGCCAGCATCAACACTGGAGTTAACCAGTGGGCAGATTAAACAGTGATCTCAGCACCAGCACCAAAACAACAATAAAATCATTCCCTTCTTCCTCTTTTTGAAAAATTGTTTGGAAAAAATTTAGTTCATGTTTCATTAAAAGAAATCAAAGTAATTTTAGGAAACTCCATTGCTGCTTGTGTAAATAAGTGCTCAAGAGATTGTGTTGATTTCTGAAATTATTATTGGTAAATTCAGAGCTATTTTGGATTTCCTTATACTAATATTTCAGTGTTATTTTTTTGTCTGAATTTTGAGAGCCAAGAATACTATAATTCTTGCATTGGAGAAGTAACTATTTCCCTTGGGAAGGTGGTTTCTGTAAAAGGATATCCAACCTGTAAAGTGACTTCAAAGTGCAAGTATGTATAATGTACCTGACTTCATTATTATTATGGTGCAGGAGGGCCTAGAGGATCTATCCCACGTTGAAGGTCAGGAACAGCCCCTCGTCCAAGGTAAGGAGCCGCGGCTGTGCTTTGCTGAAGCAGCCGTGAAGAGATGCCCCACACCCAAGGTAAGAGAAACCCAAGTAAGATGATAGGTGGTGCAAGAGGGCATCAGAGGGCAGACATACTGAAACAATACTCACAGAAAACTAGTCAATCTAATCACACTAGGACCACAGCCTTGTCTAACTCAATGAAACCAAGCCATGCCTGCAGGGCAACCCAAGGCAGGCGGGTCATGGTGGAGAGGGCTGACAGAACTTGGTCCACTGGAGAAGGGAATGGCAAACTAGACTACTCTTTCATATTATGCATAAAAGAAATTCATAAGAGAGTAAAGGCTTAGATGTAAGACCTGAAATCATGAAACTTCTAGAAGGAAACATAGGCAATGCACTCTTTGACATCAGTCTTATATTTTTTGGATATATCTCTTCAAGGCAAGGGAAATAAAAGCAGAAATAAACAACTGGGACTACATCAAGCTAAAAAACCTTTGCATAGCATAGGAAAATATAAAAATTAAAAGGCCATATACTGAATAAGAGAAGATATTTGCAAATGATATATTTGATAAGGAATTAATACTCAAAATATACAAAGTGCTCATACATCTCAACATAACCCAAGCAACAAAATCCAAAGCCCAAGAAGCAAGATGATTAAAAAATAGGCAGAGAATGTTAAGTAGACATTTTTCTAAAGAAGATGTACAAATGACCAAAAGACACATGAAAAGATGCTCAACATTACTAATCATCAGGAAAATGCTAACAAAGCCCCCAATGAGATAATAGCCTCATACCTGCCAGAATGACTATTATGAAAAAGACAATGAGGATATGGAGAAATGGGAATTCATGTGTACTGTTGGTGGGAATGTAAGAAACTTCCACAATGAAAGTTTCTCAATAAATGAAAAATATAACTACTATATGATTCAGGGCTTCCCTGGTGGCTCAGAGGTTAAAGTGTCTGCCTCCAGTGCAGGAGACCCGGGTTCGATCCCTGGGTTGGGAAGATCCCATGGAGAAGGAAATGGCAATCCACTCCAGTATTCTTGCCTGGAGAATCCCACGGACGGAGAAGCCTAGTAGGTTACAGTCCACGGGGTCGCAAAGAGTCGGACACGACTGAGCGACTTCACCTTACCTTACCTTACTATATGATTCAGCAATTCCATTTCTATTTATTCAAAGAAATAAGAAACACTAATTAGAAAAGATCTATGGATTCCTTGTTCATTGCAGCATTAGCCACGAAGTGGAAGCAACCTAAGTGCTTGATAGCACTTAAGCCAAGTTTATAGGCTTATTCTTAGTTGGTCCTCACTGAAGTAACACTTATGTCATGTCATGTGTTAAATTGCTTGGTTTTGTCCAACTCTTTGTGATCCCATGTACTGTAGCCTGCCAGGTTCTCTGTCCATGGAATTCTCTGAGAGTGGGTAGTCTTTTCCTTCTCCAAGGGATCTTCCCAACCCAGGGCTTGAACCTGAGTCTCCTGCATTGCAGGCAGATTCTCTTACTGTCTGAACCACCAGAGAAGCCCAGTGTGTGGGAGCAAGGAGTAAACACGGTCTGTTTAAACCTGCTGAGTCTCTGTTCTTGACCATTGTATTATGCTGCCTTGAATTGTTTGAATAAAACTTCATAAAGCAGAGCTTCCAAAGCTGTGTGCCATAGCACAGTGGATGGGGTATAGATACATAGATCCTCTCAGAGTTGGCAGAAGCTTGGAGGCCAGTTTGCCTATCTCAGTGAGCAACTTTTTCTTCTTACCAGGAGTACTAGTTTAAAATTTTAATTAATTAATTTTTTGGCTGTACCACATGGCGTGTGGTATCTTAGTTCCCCAACCAGGGGCTGAATCTGCACCCGCTGCAGTGAAAATGCTGAGTCTTAACCACTGGACTGCTAGGGACGTCCCAGGAGTACTAATTTAAATATTGTTTTCTATATGCATCAAGGAGTTGAAAAGACTGGGAGATCTAAAGGCTCTTTGGGCAGATGCCATAAGTGGACTATATGCCCACTAAAACGAAAGAAAAATACATAAACAAATTGACTTGTTGAATGAAGTTATCAGTAATGTTTATCTGAATGGTGAAGCAAATCTGTATGATTTAATCCCGGAGTTATAAAATAGTGGCCTATGGCTAAATTTATCCTGGAAAACTCTATAAACAACCTTCTAGAATAACCGAGCACAATTATTTAAACAAAAATAAAATGTGCTTTCCTTTTCATGGGCCAAGAGAACATTCAATAGTCTGTACTGCTCCTGTATACCTAGAAACTTGATACTTTTACATTTTCCTGCCTGGTTTCTGGAGTCTTTTGGGTGTGCCACTCTTATTAAATCAGTGAAAAAGTGGTAGGTCGTACGTGGTTGGTTGTGGTTCTGTCGATAAGTCGTGTCCAGCTCTTTGCAACCTCATGGAGTGCAGCACACCAGGCTTCCCTGTCCTTCATTATCTTCCAGAGTTTGCTCAGACTCATGTTCGTTGAGTCAATGATGCCATCCAACCATCTCATCCTCTATCACCCCCTTTCCCTCCTGCCCTCAATTTTTGCTGGAATCAGGGTCTTTCCCAATGAGTTGGCTCATGACTGTATGAATTATTTTTTGTTATTTTCATCAGAGGTCTGTTGGGGGTGGGGGAGAGCCAGCATCAACACTGGAGTTAACCAGTGGGCAGATTAAACAGTGATCTCAGCACCAGCACCAAAACAACAATAAAATCATTCCCTTCTTCCTCTTTTTGAAAAATTGTTTGGAAAAAATTTAGTTCATGTTTCATTAAAAGAAATCAAAGTAATTTTAGGAAACTCCATTGCTGCTTGTGTAAATAAGTGCTCAAGAGATTGTGTTGATTTCTGAAATTATTATTGGTAAATTCAGAGCTATTTTGGATTTCCTTATACTAATATTTCAGTGTTATTTTTTTGTCTGAATTTTGAGAGCCAAGAATACTATAATTCTTGCATTGGAGAAGTAACTATTTCCCTTGGGAAGGTGGTTTCTGTAAAAGGATATCCAACCTGTAAAGTGACTTCAAAGTGCAAGTATGTATAATGTACCTGACTTCATTATTATTATGGGTTGTGAATATTTAGCATAGCACACTAACTTGGTTTCCTTTAAAAAAGATTTTTTAAGCTTTCTAATACATACATTTATAGTGAGTATGAAAGTCATCTGTGAATTCACCAATCAGCTTTATGAGATCTTACTTTTTTTTTGCCTCATTTGCTCCAGATATTTCTTCAAGTTATTTAAATATTCTTTATCTTCGTTATTTATCCTGTTTTCTTCTGATTTCTTTCTCATTGTGTGCCCAGAAAATGTGCATCTTAAAGTTGGTATCTGCTGTTTTTCATACTATTGTGGCGAGTTTGCATCTATTAAGAGTATTGTCTCAAACTTCATATAAAATGGTTTCATGTTCTACATATAATTCAGCACTTTTTTCCCCCCTCAATATCATGAATTTGAGATGTATTCATGTTGGTACATATGACTTCAGTTCATTTTTAACTATTTTAAGTGATTTCATTTTATAAATATGGGTTTATACAGTCATTCATTCTCTGTTGATCAATATTTCATTTGTTTCTTTCTCTGCTGATTACATCAGAAACTGAGAGTCAGCACTGTATAGGGGCTAAAGCAGGGACTCTGAAAGTCATTTCTGGTTCAAATACTTGTTGCATCATTAACATAATTAGCAAACTCACTAACAGGTAAAAGTTGGTCCTACGTGAATTACAAGGAAGTGGTGTCATGAGCAAAGGATACTGATTAATCCAATGTTGTATACACAGGTCTGAAAATGAAAATAAAAGTAAACAGATGGTAATCATGAAGATGAAATGTGTTAATATTTTTGAAAAAACAGAATAATGCCTGGTACATAGTACTATGTAGACATTTGCTATGTAAAAATTGTAAAATAAATCACAGCAATGAAAGGTGTTGAAAAATCTCTCCTTGGGTACTTGAAATTGAGTTTTTCTAGGAAATATTATTAAAAATAGGTAAATTTGCTGTCTGAGGGTAGACAAATCTGTCTTTTTTGAAACTACAGAGGTTTTTTTAATCCCCTCCTCAAACTTTATTGAAGTATGGTTGGGAGAAAAATAGTATATATTTAAGGTATACCGTGTGGTATTTTAATGAGTATACACATCTTTAGCTTTCAAGCAGTTGCCAGATTGCTCTCCAAAGTATTGGTACTAATTCAGTTTTCTGTCACCTGTCATTACCCAAGTGTGTATAGAGATGACAGACATGTCTCCATATTGTTTCACCACTTGAAATGGTAAAGTTATGAAAATTTTGGTCAGTTTTTGATTGTGCAATGAATGCCTTTGTGGTTTAGTTTACTACATTGCCCTGATTTCAAATGAGATTGAACTACTTTTACATGCTAATGGCCCTCTTTTCTAGAGTACCTAATTATTCTCTTGACTCTTTTTCTCCCTCTTATAAGTTTCTTTGTGTTTTTCTCACTGATTTCTGGGCCATCTATCACAATTTCTTCTTTTGACATTTTAGTCTTTAATGCATCAGGAATTGACTTCTAGGGAATTTCCTGGTGGTCCAGTGATTAGGACTCTGTGCTTTTACTGCCAAGGGTGTGGATTCAATCCCTGATTGGGGAGCTAATGGAGAAGGGAATGGCAAGCCACTTCAGTATTCTTGCCTTGAGAACCCCATGAACAGTATGAACAGGCAAAATGATAGGATATCAAAAGAGGAACTCCCCAGGTCATTAGGTGCCCAATATGCTACTGGAGATCAGTGGAGCAATAAGTCCAGAAAGAATGAAGGGATGGAGCCAAAGCAAAAACAATACCCAGTTGTGCATGTGACTGGTGATAGAAGCAAGATCCGATGCTGTAAAGAGCAATACTGCATAGGAACCTGGAATGTCAGGTCCATGAATCAAGGCAAATTGGAAGTGGTCAAACAAGAGATGACAAGGGTGAACGT
>SJYT01052381.1:711251-732002 GCA_006410635.1 Cephalophus harveyi | reverse complement strand
AGAAGGGGACGACCGAGGATGAGATGGCTGGATGGCATCACTGACTCGATGGATGTGAGTCTGAGTGAACTCCGAGAGATGGTGATGAACAGGGAGGCCTGGCGTGCTGCGATTCATGGGGTCGCAAAGAGTCGGACACGACTGAGCGACTGAACTGAACTGAAGATCCTGATAGCCATGCAGCCTGGCCAAGAAAAAAAAAAAAAGAAATTGACTTTTGATTAGGGAGTAAAGTTGACATTCAACTTACGTGTGTGTGTGTGTGTGTGTGTGTGTGTGTGTGTGTGTGTATTGCTGAGACCCTCAGTTGTGTCTGACTCTTTCCGACCCCATGGAATGTAGCCCGCCAGGCCCCTCTGTTCATGAAATTTTCCAGGCAAGAATACTGGAGTGGGTTGCCAATCCTTTCTCAGGGGATCTTCCCGACTCAGAGATCCAACCTGCGTCTCTTCCGTCTCCTGCACTGGTAGGCAGATTCTTTACCACTGTGCCACCTGGGAAGCCCATCTCTCTATCTCTCTGTGTATTTTTACTATTATATATCCTTGTTTGTTCTTTCCTCATTTATTTTAGTTATGCTTTGGTCACAAATTGAGTTTCTATGTATGTGTATTTAGGTCTGTTTCTGGGCTTTCCATATTATTTTAGTGACCTGTTTTTCCCTGTTTTAATCACCACATTGCCTTAAATTCTATGATTTTTAAGAATGCATTTAATATGTAGGGCAAACTCTACCTCATATTTAAAATGACCTGAGTTATTCATGCTCTTTTATGAGATTTTTTATTAATTTGTCAATTTTCATGAAAAATTATAATTTGAATTATTAAAATTGTTTTTAATATATAGGTTAATTTGGCGGATAATTTATAATTCTCTTTATTAGAGTGTCTCACCCATGAGAACATTTTTACTTAGGACTTTTTTGTTCTACTTTATCAAAATGAATCTGAAATTTTCTTTGTTCTGCACGTTAGCAATTCTGATTGCATCTTACTTTCCATTTTGACATGTTTTGAGCAGATGTGGTTAATTGGTGGGTTTATGGCTTCACTGGAAGGTCCCTGTTCCTTCTTTTCTTTTTCCTTCACACATCTGATTGGTTCAGAGTTCCAGCTCTCACCTCTGTGTCAGTGAACCTTCAGCCTGTCTTCATAGCTTATCTAATCTTGCCCTTCATTCTCTTGGTCATCATTCTAGGCTAATTTTGCATTCCCATTTTCAATTGTGAATAGCATTATTCCTTCTAAAATGTACAATCAACGCTTTTTAGACTAATTGAAGTTTTGCCAGTCTTCTCTTCATTGGTGTGAGTCTTTTTATAATAAACTTATAGTAGATATTTGAAAGTATGTTAGTCACTCTATCATGTCCAACTCACTGTGACCCCATGGACTGTAGCCCACCAGGCTCCTCTGTCCATGGGATTCTCCAGGGAAGCATATTGGAGTGGGTAGCCATTTCTTTCCTCCAGGGGATGATCTTCCTGATGTGGGGATAGAACCTGGGTCTCCCACAATGCAGGCAGATTCTTTACCATCTGAGCTGCTAGTGAACGCTAATAACTTAAGATTGACTATACTTTAAAGCCTCTCAGACTAAACTTGATACAGTGACAAAGCTTTTTATCAAGGGGAATGAAAGCAACTGGACATCAAATATTGTTGGCCATTTTGCCTTTACGTTGATTTTTGAAAGTGTATCTAACTCTTATGATCACAAACATATGAGACTTTCAGACCCATCTCTGCATTTCTGCATTAAGGAAAATGCAGACAGTATACGTGAGACTATGATTCTTGTGTCCATTCCTCAAAAATGATAGAACTTCCTCTGTGCTCTTTTTAAGTCAGCTGTGTTTTATGATGGAGCAGCTGTATTTCTTCACAAAAACTTTGAGCAATATTGCTAAGAAAAATAGAAATGATTTAAAACACACTCTCAGACTGGAACGTTAGCAAGCATTTTCTAGTAATTGAAGGAGGAGCACTAAAAACATGCCACATCTTTTAACATCTTAGGCCTTTTGATCTGGCAATACCCTTCAGGAGAATGACAGGATAATAATGAGGAAGACTGTTCATCAACATTAAGGGCTATCGTATCTGTCAAACTGGTGCCCCTTCATTTCCAAGAGCATGATCGTTAGTTCTCTATTGAATACTTTTCTTGCCACCGCCAAGATGGCACATTTATTTTAACCCCATACAGTGACTTGAGGGGCTTCCCAGGTGGCTCAGTGGTAAAGAATTCGCCAGCCAAGCAGGAGACTCGGGTTCGATCCCTGGGTCAAGAAGATTTCCTGCAAAAGGAAATGGCAACCCATTCTAATATTCTTGCCTGGGAAATTCCATGGACCAGAGGAGCCTAGCAGGCTGCAGTTCATGGGGTCACAAAAGAGATGGACATGACTTAGCAACTAAAACAGCAACAAAAGTAACTTGACAGATAGTTCTGTCGGTTTTGTTTAGTGAAACAAAAATAATTGAAGACACATAACTTAAAACTATTCTTACAGAAGGAGTACCCTGAATTTTAAAGAGTAAGTTAATCATAAAATATCTTATGCCCACTACCCCCTCTTCTTTTCTAATTAAAATAAATGTCTCTGTAAATTATACAGGCAAGGCACATTGACATGGAAATTGGTCTGTGGTTCCAGTTTGGCTTCTTTTAGTCTCTGAATCTTACTCAATTTGTTAATTTGGAAAGTGAGGTGGTTGCTTATGCAACTAAGGGAAGAAATGAGTTTAAAGGAGTTTAGAAAAGCAGAGTAATTTCGCCCCCACCTCCCCTCCCCCTTTTTTTGCTGCATTTGTATCTTGTAGGATCTTAGTTCCCCATCCAGGGATTGAACCTGGACCCTTGGCAGTAAAAACATTGAGTCCTGATCACTGGACTGCCAGGTAATTCCCTATTTTGCTCTTTATAAATTCAAAGTGGAATTTTCATAGCTTTCTGGGTTTTATGGTGAAGTTGGGAAAACGCAAGCTCTGTTTCTAAAAGGAAACCCCACTTGTAAAATTTTTCAGAGTGAAATTCAAGAACTCTTTCTAGTTCATCCTCTTTTTGGGGGATAAGGGCAGGGTGCTGGACTGTGTCACATGGCGAGAGCGATATGGCTGCAATTAGCCTCCCAGTAATTAGCAAGTTTGATGCTATTGTTTTGGCTCCTCCCATGACTCTACTCCTGCCAAAAAGGCCCCTGGTTGGTCAGAGTTGATGACTGTTCCAGATATGGGTGGATTGTTTCAGCACTTACTGAATACTTTCAGAAGACCCCAGATTCTCATCTTTAGAAAATGTTAGCAATGACCTTCCTATGCAGATACTGTAATTGCCATTCAACTGATATTAAAAAAGAGAGAAACCCATGAAGTGTTACTTACTTAAAATCCACAACTATTGGGATTTCCGTGGTGGTCCAGTGGTTAAGAATCTACCTTTCGATGCAGAAGATGCGAGTTTGATCCCTGGTTGTGAGTGAAGTGAAAGTCGCTCAGTCATGTCTGACTCTTTGCGACCCCACTTAAAAAAGAGAGAAACCCATGAAGTGTTACTTACTTAAAATCCACAACTATTGGGATTTCCGTGGTGGTCCAGTGGTTAAGAATCTACCTTTCGATGCAGAAGATGCGAGTTTGATCCCTGGTTGTGAGTGAAGTGAAAGTCGCTCAGTCATGTCTGACTCTGCGACCCCATGGACTATACAGTCCATGGGTTTCTCCAGGACAGAATACTGGAGTGGGTAACCTTTCTCTTCTCCAGGGGATCTTCCCAACCCAGGGATCAAACCCAGGTCTCCCACATTGCAGGGGGATTCTTTACCAGCTGAGCCACAAGAGAAGCCCTTGTGGGTAGCCTTTCCCTTCTCCAGTGGATCTTCCCAACCCAGGAATTGAACCAGGGTCTTGATCCCATGTACTATGGGGCAGCTAAGCCTCTGTGCCACAACTAGAGAAAGCCCACATACCACAGTGAGGAGTCTGTGCAGCTCAAAGGAAAAAAACAAACAAACACTACAATGCATGCAAGTGGGTGAATCATGATTAGAGACCAGGATGTTTGATGCAGAGTTGCATATGATTTCCACTGGAAGACACTGTGCATTGGTCTTAATAATATGGGCTTCTAGAATGCGACACCACAACCTTGACCTTGGGCACGTTATTTAATCTTTCTAAGTCTCTGTTTTCTCATCAAGAACAAGGAGATGCTAATACTTTTTTTAAGGGCAGTTTCTGGGCTCCTACCCTCCTTTCTCCCCCTTTTCCTTTCTCTGCCATCATCATTACTGAGGTCTTGACATGTCCCCTCCAATCTGCTCTATCCTGGGACACAGTTTTGAACAAGGCAACCCTTCCTCCTGCCTTCATAGACTTTGTAGTTTATTGGAGATCCTTGTTACATGGTAGTGCAAGCAATTAGGATGGCCTGGGTTGGAGGGCTGCTGGACAGGTAGAGAAGACTTCCTGGTGGCTGAGACTGAAAGATAATGAGGATTTAGCCAGGCGAGGAGGAGGGGAAAGAATGTTCCAGGAAGGGAAAACGGTAAGTGCAAAAACTAGAAGATGTGAGAGCTTGTGGGGTTCTCCCAGGAGCTGAAAGCAGTTCAGCCTGTGCAGGTGTGGGGGGTGATGGGAGTTGAAAAGGTTCAGTAGCAAGGCCACCCCATGAAGGACCCTGCTCATCATGTTAGGAGTTTGGGACTTGGTTCTGAGAGCTTTGGGAAGCCACTGCAAGAGTTGAGACCTCCAGGTGACGCCAGTGGCAAAGAACCCGCCTGCCAATGCAGGAGACACGAAACGTGGTTTTCATCCCTGGGTTGGGAAGATCTCTTGGAGAAGTGCATGGCAACCCACTCCAGTATTCTTGCCTGGAGAATCCCATTGACAGAAGAGCCTGGCGGGCTGTAGTCCATAGAGTTGCAAAGAGTTGGACATGACTTAAGCAACTTAGCACTCAGCAAGCGTGCCAGATGGTAAGATTCATATTCTGGTTGTTGTCTGAAACAATAGATATGGAGAGGTTGAGAATGGAGGCCAGTTTGCAGGCAAGAGATGGTGGGACCCAAGTTAGGAACAAAGGAAGTAGGAATAGGAAGTAAGTATCGGGACCCCTTGATGGTCCAGTGGCTAAGACTTTGCCTTTCGATGAAGGGCATTCAGGTTTGAGTGCCGATTGGAGAGCTGGAGCCCCACATGCCTTGCAGCCAAACAACCAAAACAGAAAATAGAAGCTATATTGTTACAAATTCAGTAAAGCCTTTAAAAATGGTCCATATTAAAAAAAAATTTTAAAAAGGAACAAGTAAGTATCTTCCATTGATGTTTATGTTGGAGAATAGCAGGCCTGGGTGTGGGCTTCCCTGGTGGCTCAGGAATCTGCCTGCAATGTAGGAGACCCAGGTTCAATCTCTGGGTTGGGAAGATTCCCTGGAGAAGGGAATGGCTCACCCACTCAAGTGTTCTTGCCTTGAGAATTCCATGGACAGAGGACCGTGGCAGGCTACAGTCCATGGGGTGCAAAGAATTGAGAACAGCTGAGTGACTAACACTTTCAGTTTTTTTTTTTTTTCAGAGCATCAGGCTTGGGTGTGGGAAGTGGAGAAGCGGGAAGAGTTGAGCATGGGGTCAGGTTTTTGACTTGGTCAACTGCCGAGGGGGTGGTGGTGCCTTTCCCTGAGTTACAGGATGTCAGGAATGGGGAAGAATAGTATTTCTTACTCCACAGATCCAGCACTTGCCGCATGCTGTGCATGGTTCTGAGCAAGTGTTTTATGTTGACTATATCGTTGAATTCTCGCCTTGGCTCTAGGAGGTGAACATGTCTATTGATTCCCATGTTATAGATGAGGAAACTAAGGCATGGAGAGGTGAGCAGTCTGCCTCAGAACACAGGGCCAGAAAGTTCTAGGGTCAGAATTCAAAGCAGGCAGTGAGGCCCAGAATCCAGATTCTTAACCACTGCACCCTACTTTGTCTTCCCAGAGGGGAGGATAATTTCATTTTTGGTTGGAGGGACCATCAAGACATAGAGAAACCCAGGGGTTTGGAGTTTAGAAAAAAAATTTAGGCCATGACATAGATATGGGAAATGCCTGGTGTATCTGTAATTGAACTGTGGAAGGAAGCGTAGAGTGAAAAGAAGAGAAGACCTCTGAATTCAGCAGTGTTCTAGTTGTTCCCGGAAGACTGAGGTTAGGCACAGCCACGGAGTTAGCAACAAGACCAGGAGAGGATGGGTAGACTGTCTCTGACATCTTCATGAGGGTACCTGGTTTTAGCAGGACTCCAGTCTCACCTCTGCACTCCCTCTGAGACTTGGGGTCCCCTGGGCCATGCTGACACTCACTCCTTTTCCTTGGCCCTCGAGATCCCCTATCTTTTACTGTTGCTTGTTCCTGCTGCTCAGGTCCCAGTTACACATTAGTGGATTATCTCATCTCCCAGACCACGTTCTCTGCCTGCCTGTCCATGCATCATTTTGTGTATTTTACTAGTGTGCACGCAGTCTGTGGCACTTTTCAGTCCATCACTCTCCCTGGTTGTATAATCTGTAGACCTGTGTGTTAACTCTGTGTCAGGCTGGGGACTCTGTGTGAGTCCTCTCTGAGCTCTGATCTCCACCCTAGCTTTTCGGTTCCATCTGTGATCAGCCATTCAACTTCTAAAAACCTAGCCTTAGACTCCTCTCATTAACCATCTTCCATGTCTAAGTCCCAATATTGTGGGGTTTTTTTTTTTTTTTTGGCTATACTGCATGACACCTTAGTTCCCTGACCAGGGGTTGAACCTGTACCCCTGCAATGGGAACGCTGCAATGGAACCAGTGGTCCATCAGAGAAGTCCTTCTGTTCCAACACTGAATTAGGCCTATGGCTGGCTTGCTTGCTTTATTTTCTTTTTCAGGGCCTCAGAACATTACTTGGGAAATAAATCATATAACTGCGATGATTTAGTCTCCAAAAAAAATCCCTTTTTGTATTTCTGAAACTTTGAAGTCTAATCATGTATTTAATTTTGTCTTAATATTCAGTAATCTTTAAATGATAATTTAAAGATAATTTACACAAAGACTGAATAAAGCAGAGTAAAATAACTCATTTGCTGGTGGTAACCTGATAGCATTATTCATGATAAAAGGGCTTATGTAGATTTCAGTTCATAATATTGAATTCTATTAAATAAGGTATTATATACATTCAGTTCAGTTCAGTTCAGTTGTTCAGTCGTGTCCGACTCTTTGCAATCCCATGAATCATAGCACGCCAGGCCTCCCTGTCCATCACCAACTCCCGGAGTTCACTCAGACTCTCGTCCATCGAGTCAGTGATGCCATCCAGCCATCTCATCCTCTGTCATCCCCTTCTCCTCCTGCTCCCAATGCCTCCCAGCATCAGAGTCTTTTCCAATGAGTCAACTCTTCACACGAAGTGGCCAAAGATGTTTTATACATTAAACATTTTAAAATATATATATTTTTTAATTTCAATAAGAAGAAATCTATATTCATTGTTAAGGTAGGTAATAAGATAAATCTTGTGCTTTGTTTCTCAACAGCTGTCATCCCCTTCTCCTCCTGCTCCCAATGCCTCCCAGCATCAGAGTCTTTTCCAATGAGTCAACTCTTCACACGAAGTGGCCAAAGATGTTTTATACATTAAACATTTTAAAATATATATATTTTTTAATTTCAATAAGAAGAAATCTATATTCATTGTTAAGGTAGGTAATAAGATAAATCTTGTGCTTTGTTTAAATATAGACTCTTCTGTATACTTATGCATTGTGGTTTTAAGGCTGCCCCAGACTTTCTTATTTTTATTCTTCTGACTCAATGTTTTGAAATTTTGCTCTCTAAATTGTATCATAAGTAATCATCTGTTTTCCCATTTTTTTACCATATGGAAACCAATATAACTGTCAGCAAAAGATATCCTATTATTATTAAGCTGACAATGTAATTCTCACAAAAGCCTTATCCATTTATTTTCTTGTTGTATTCTGCAACCTTAGTATATTTTTAAAATACCATTTCCTTAGGTTATTTTTTAAATATAAAAACTCTCAGGACTCTTACTATTCCCTTCATGTTCATGGAGAGTTAGACAATTAGTCTAAAGTTCTATTTCCTTTTTTTCAACTTGTGTCTTATATCGTTTGTTCTCCGCCTAGGAGGATAAAACCACAAGCTCGCAGATAACTGCCTCATTTCCATTGCTTTCCTGACTGAGTGTGGGGAAGTACTGTCTGTAAGTAGGGCAGTCTGAGTGGATTTGGGCAGCTGGGGTGGAATTTAGCTTCTGTGACAAAGGACCAGTAGAAGTCTAGCAGAGCCTGGCATTTGGAAAGAGTGTTGTGCTTCATCATGTAAGGAAAAGCTACTAGTATTTGGTGTCTTTTTTTTTTTTCAGTTAGGAAAAGATTACTTTGGAATTTGGTCTCTAGGTGAGGTTGTAAGAAACAGCTTGGAATTTGAGAGTCTCTGGAGACCAAGCTTCATGCTTGATTGGAAAAGCTGGTGCTTTCATCAGTCATAAATAATTTTAAATGTTCTGTAACCATTTCTATATCTAAGACATTCAGATAGTCCACATACACTTGTTTCTTTGAAAACTGGAATGGTAACTTTGCGATTCTGTAAGCTGCTTAAGTAGGAAAACTAAATGTAATATTTAAAATCAGTTAAAAAAATTATCTAACTGTAGCCTCCAAACCAAAGATTTTCTTTGTTTGGAGATTTTAAACGTTTAAATAACATGAGACATACTAATATCTTTGGGTAGTAACATGTACTGATTTAAATCTAGAGGTAAAGTGATATGTTTTTGCTGCCGTATGACTGCAAATAAGTATTGTTCCTCTTTTTCTTGTCTTAGCTCACCTTTCACTTGAATGACTTACTATGTGTCTCATTGTATTGGAGTCAGTCATTTCTTGGAGCGAGCAAGGTACTTAGAATATTGCTGCTGGTTCTTTAATATAATTTGTCTAAGAGTATTGCTAATCTGTTTTCTCTGGTCTATAATTTCATTACACTCAAGAGCACCAGGTCTCAGCCGAGCCTGTGTCTTCAGCCTTGAGCAAAAATCATAATTTTTGAGGGCATCACTTAACCCTCAAATACTTTTGAATGGACAAGGAATCACTGTGCTTACATTCATTCTTTCATCATTGGCAGGTGCCTTTCACTGTTGGAACTCTCTTTAGTTTTCCTTTTTCAACATGCAATGATTCTATAAGTATATTGTAGCTTGAGATGTGGAATTTGTTTATGTATATATTTCGTGATTGTTAAGTATTTTTATTCTAGAAATGGAGATAGATTCTTCAACAAATTGATGACTTGCTGGTATGTGTCCTGAACACATGTTACTGGAAATGTGTGTAATATATGTTAACTTATAATTTTATTAGCATTTACCTGTAATGATATACCTGTGATATATGTTAAAGTGATGGCCTAATGTATATTTGAAAATTTAATACGCTTATGAACATACCTCCTTTGAAGTTAATTTCAATTAGTTTTGTTCCTTTTTTACAATAAAAGGTAAATATTTTCAAATTACTTGCAAAAGTCATCTGCTATTAGTAATTTAAAGTTTTCATTTAAAAATGACCAGCTGTTTTGCTTTGTTATAGCATTTTCACTTATTTTATTGACTATTTTATTGACTTTTATGATGTCCTATCCTGGCATGAATGTTCCCTTGGTATCTCTAATTTTCTTGAAGAGATCTCTAGTCTTTCCCATTCTGTTGTTTTCCTCTATTTCTTTGCATTGATCGCTGAGGAAGGCTTTCTTATCTCTCCTTGCTATTCTTTGGAACTCTGCATTCAAATGGGTATATCGTTCCTTTTCTCCTTTGCTTTTCACTTCTCTTCTTTTCACAGCTATTTGTAAGGCCTCCTCAGAGAGCCATTTTGCTTTTTTGCATTTCTTTTACATGGGGATGGTCTTGATCCCTGTCTCCTGTACAGTGTCTCAAACCTCCGTCCATAGTTCATCATGCACTCTGTCTATCAGATCTAGTCCCTTAAATCTATTTCTCACTTCCACTGAATAATCATAAGGGATTTGATTTAGGTCATACCTGAATGGTCTAGTGGTTTTCCCTGCTTTCTTCAATTTAAGTCTGAATTTGACAATAAGGAGTTCATGATCTGAGCCACAGTCAGCTCCCGGTCTTGTTTTTGCTAACTGTATAGAGCTTTTCTATCTTTGGATGCAAAGAATATAATCCATCTGATTTCAGTGTTGACCATCTGGTGATGTCCATGTGTAGAGTCTTCTCTTGTGTTGTTGGAAGAGGGTGTTTGCTGTGACCAGTGAGTTCTCTTGCCAAAACTCTTGAGAAACCTATATGCAGGTTAGGAAGCAACAGTTAGAACTGGATATGGAACAACAGATTGGTTCCAAATAAAAAAAGGAGTCCGTCAAGGCTGTATATTGTCACCCTGCTTATTTAACTTCTATGCAGAGTACATCATGAGAAACGCTGGGCTGGAAGAAGCACAAGCTGGATTCAAGATTGCCGGGAGAAATATCAGTAACTTCAGATATGCAGATGACACCACCCTTATGGTAGAAAGTGAAGAGGAACTAAAAAGTCTCCTGATGAAAGTGAAAGAGGAGAGTGAAAAAGTTGACTTAAAGCTCAACATTCAGAAAACAACATGGCATCTGGTCCCATCACTCTATGGCAAATAGATGGAGAAACAGTAGAAACAGTGTCAGACTTTATTTTGGGGGGCTCCAAAATCACTGCAGATGGTGATTGCAGCCATGAAATTAAAAGACGCTTACTCCTTGGAAGGAAAGTTATGACCAACCTAGATAGCATATTCAAAAGCAGAGACATTACTTTGCCAAGAAAGGTCTATCTAGTCAAGGCTATGGTTTTTCCAGTGGTCATGTATGGATGTGAGAGTTGGACTGTGAAGAAAGCTGAGAGTTGAAGAATCGATACTTTTGAACTGTGGTGTTGGAGAAGACTCTTGAGAGTCCCATGGACTGCAAGGAGATCCAACTAGTCCATCTTAAAGGAGACCAGTCCTGAGTGTTCATTGGAAGGACTGTTACTGAAGCTGAAACTCCAGTACTTTGGCCACCTCATGCTAAGAGTTGACTCATTGGAAAAGACTCTGATGCTGGGAGGGATTGGGGGCAGGAGGAGAAGGGGACGACAGAGGATAAGATGGCTGAATGGCATCACCAGCTCGATGCACATGAATTTGGGTGAACTCTGGGATATAGTGATGGACAGGGAGGCCTGGTGTGCTGCGATTCATGGGGTCGCAGAGTCAGACATGACTGAGCGACTGAACTGAACTGATGATGTCCTATATCAAAATTATGTGGTAGTCATAATTTTTATAATTTCTAATGTACAGATTAGATGTACAAAAAAGGAATGTTTTGTTTTTGAAGTGAACCTGTGTTTAGATATAAAAACATGAGCAGTTTAATTTTTAGATTACTATAGATTCTGTCTCCCTCCTTTGCAAATTATCTCAGTATTTCAGCTTCTTTGTTGGCTATGTTCATTGGGGTCAGTGGCCCCAAAGAAGCCAGAAAATCTAAGGGAAACAAAAATTTATACTATTTGTTGCATAGATTCAGAGAAGGACAAATTGTGTGGCCTGGAACGTTCTTAGGTACATTGGGTTGAATTAAACTTAAGAAGATTGGGAAGGCAGCTGTAAGAAATAGGTAAATTTGTTGCTAGCTTGCCTGCAAAGATTTAGTAATGAACTCAAAACCTCAAATCCTTGTACCTTCAAAGGGAGATAGCTAAATCCTTTTAGTATGAATTTATAGACTAAAGAAGTGTTTTTCAAATTTGTGTAATGTAATGACTCCTTTTAAAAGAAAAAAATAGTTATTGTGGCCTGTTAGTGTTGACTTACATTTTAAAATTTCACATTACTTAAATAGGTAAAAGCACAGAACTTGGCTTGAACACTTTATGCTTGTAACTCTTGTGCAACTGTTTTACACATCCCATACACACAAACAACACAGAGAATGGTAATGATATGTTGCTGCAAATAAATTACCACTTCTAGTGCAACTGTGGTTCTGGCCACTAAGCCGTTATGGCCTGGGTTCTTTTGAGTTCAACATGCCCACAGTACTAGAACTTAAATGTATGGCTTGTGCTTTTGTGTTATTTTTTGTCAGCTCACAAATATTTGAAATATTACTACCTGATGTCAGCTTGACTGTGAAGATAAAATGGGTATAGTATACAGTTATAAGACGATTATCCAGATGATTCAGAAGTTATTTGTATTAAATTTTTAGAGTTTATACTTGGTATGGTTCAGTTCAGTTCAATTCAGTCGCTCAGTTGTGTCTGCCTCTTTGCGACTCCGTGAACAGCAGCATGCCAGGCCTCCCTGTCCATCACCAACTCCCGGAGTTTACCCAAACTCATGTCCATTGAGTCGGTGATGCCATCTAACCATCTCATCCTCTGTCGTCCCCTTCTCCTCCTGCCTCCAGTCTTTCCCAACATCACGGTCTTTTCCAATGAGTCAACTCTTCACATGAGGTGGCCAAAGTATTGGAGTTTCAGCTTCAGCATCAGTCCTTCCAATGAACACCCAGGACTGATCTCCTTTAGGATGGACTAGATGGATCTCCTTGCAGTCCAAGGGACTCTCAAGAGTCTTCTCCAACACCACAGTTCAAAAGCATCAATTCTTGTCAGCTTTCTTCATAGTCCAACTCTCACATCCATACATGACTACTGGAAAAACCATAGCCTTGACTAGACGGACCTTTGTTGACGAATTAATAGACATCAAAACTGGCTAAGGGGTAAATTACTTGGGAAGAGAGCACAAGAGAAATCTCTGGGGTGATAGAAACTGTTATATCTTAATTTGGGTATCATTTTCATGGGTGCACACATTTCTCAAAACTCATGAAATGATATGTTTTAATTCACTGTGTGTAAATTTTACCTTAATTAAAGAAAAAATTATATGTAAATCTTACCTTAATTAAAGAAAATTAAAAGCACAAAATTAAATATTTCTTTTGATAAGTATTCTCTTATTTTGGGAATAGATCCATGGATTTCAGTTTGGGATCCACCATTGAGTAGGACATTTTAGGCTATTGAATAACATTTATAATGACATGTGACTTTGTCCCAGACCCATGTGCTGTTTCATACTGGGTGAACAGAACTTGACCATGCATGAGCAGTGAAGACTGAACCCAGAGTAAAGAGACTAAACAGTGTGACTTATGCCACCAAGTCCTTGTGCCATCTTGATTCCAACTCAGCCTTCTAATTCTCAGATATTCCTGCGAACATTCCTCCTTCCATCTTTGTAGCTGCATGGGAGAAAAGAGAGGGAGGAGGGTTACCTGAATGATGTAGAGGGAAATACACTGAAGAGAGCCACTTTCAAAAGGAGATTAGAGTTTATTCGATGCTTTTGTCCTCAAAAATTTTTATTTTCACAGTGAGCACTTTTGGGGAAGGTCAGAATTAAAAAAAACTATTCTGAGGAGAGGTGAAATTTAAAGGCAATCCTGTGAGTTATTTGCTGTTCTATGGTTTTTCACCTGTGGAGGTGGAAGGATGGGACCTTTTGTCTCTCAGGAGTGCTTTTTCTTTGTTTCTTATTTTTTATTGCCTCGCTGGGTCTTTGTTGCAGCGCATGTGCTTTCTCTGGCTGCAGCACTTGGGGGTCTCTCTAGTTGCAGAGCGCGGGTTCTAGGATTCGTGGGGTCAGTACTTGCTGCACACAGGCTCTCTAACTGTGGCATGATGCCTTAGTGGCCCCACAGCATGTGGGATCCTAGTTCCCTGACCAGGGATTGAACCTGTGTGCCCTGTATGGGAAGGCAAATTCCTAACCACTGGACCCCCAGAGAAGTCCTCCTTTTCTTTTTTATACCTATTAAAAAAAGTTTTTTTTAGCAAAACATGTTTGCAGCAGCAATTTTTGAAACTTCAACAATTAATTTGTCATCCTATCACGGAACTCTTTCAAGTTTTCCAGGTTTTAGGTAGGTGGGTATTGTCTACATGCAAACATGATTGTTGCCAAATTTAAATGATAGAAGTGTGTATTAGTTGTCTTTGTTGAGTAAAAAAATTACACCAGAACCCAGCAGCTTAAAATAGTAAATGTTAATTATTTCACACAGTTTCAGTTTGTTAAGGGGTCCAGGAGCGTCTCAGACCCCTAAACATGAATTTGAGCAAACTTGAGGAGACAGTCAAGGATGGGGAAGCCTGGCGTGCTATAGTCCTTGGGGTTGCAGAGTCAGACACGACTGAGTGACTGAACAACAGCAACAGCATCTTAGCTAAATTTTTCTGGTTTGTGATTCCTCATGAGATTACTGCCAAGATCTTGGCTAGGACTGCAGTTTTTCTGCAGACTTGACTGCAGATGGTTCACTCACATGCCTGGCAAGATAGTGTGGGTCACTGGGAGAAGGCTTCCCTTCCTCACCATGCGGACTTGATAGGTGCTTGAGCATCCTCCTGATGTGGTCCTCCCCACTGTACTACTGGGGTATCCTTACAGTGTGGCAGCTGGCTTCCCCCACAGCGAGTGATTCCAGAGAGAGTGAAGATGGGAACTGCAGTGTCTTTTATGATTTGACCTCACAAGGCACATTCTTTCATTTTCACTGTATTCTTGGCTGGATGGCTACTGGGTTATATTGGTGAGTGAGAGGCACATAGATACACACTCCAGAGCTTACAGTTTATAGCCCACCCAAGGGAACATGCACCTCTTTATTTTTTTTTTAATATTTATTTTAAAAATTGTAGTTACTTTATTTGTCTGTGCTGGTTTTTAGTTGCAGCATGTGGGACCTTTAGTTGTGACATGCGAACACTGTTGTGGCATGTGAGATCCAGTTCCCTGACCAGGGATCAAACTCACTCCCACTGCTTTGGAAAGCAAAGTCTTAACTAGTGGACCACCAGTGAAGTCCCTCCCAGGTGGCTTTGATGCTATTGGTATGGGGATCGCACTTGGAAGACCACTGCATATGAGCAGTCCTCTCCTTTGGCCTATTCCAAATGACCCTACTTCACTTTCTAAGAAGAGGGAGAAGAAGGAAGCTCAGGGAACATAAGTGCTCACTCTCCTCCATGGTCCATGTGTATGGACTATATATCTTAAAAAAAAAAAAAATATATATATATATATATATTTTGTCAAAGTATAGTTGATTTATCGGAGAAGGCAATGGCACCCCACTCCAGTACTCTTGCCTGGAAAATCCCATGGACGGAGGAGCC
The DNA here is from genome assembly GCA_006410635.1 of Cephalophus harveyi. Classification (NCBI taxonomy): domain Eukaryota; kingdom Metazoa; phylum Chordata; class Mammalia; order Artiodactyla; family Bovidae; genus Cephalophus; species Cephalophus harveyi. Next base: position 716,710 of record SJYT01052381.1, on the reverse strand, counting down.
TGGTGGGCTGCAGTCCATGGGGTCGCTGAGTCGGACACGACTGAGCGACTTCACTTTCACTTCTCACTTTCATGCATTGGAGAAGGAAATCGCAACCCACTCCAGTGTTCTTGCCTGGAGAATCCCAGGGACGGGGGAGCCTGGTGGGCTAAGGTCTATGGGGTCGCACAGAGTCGGACACGACTGAAGTGACTTAGCAGCAGCAGCAGTTGATTTATAATGTTTGAGGTGCATGGTAAGGTGATTTCAGGTATACATATACACATATATTATTTTTGAAATTATTTTCCATTACTTTTAATTTTCACTTTCGTGCATTGGAGAAGGAAATGGCAACCCACTCCAGTGTTCTTGCCTGGAGAATCCCAGGGACGGCAGAGCCTGGTGGGCTGCCGTCTATGGGGTCACACAGAGTCAGACATGACTGAAGTGACTTAGCAGCAGCATGGGTTATTATAAGATATTGAGTATAGTTCCCTGTGTGAAATGCTAGTAGCTTAGCTGTGTCTGACTCTTTTTGACCCCATGTAGCCCACCAAGCTCCTCTGTCCATGGAATTCTCCAGGCAAGAATACTGGAGTGGGTTGCCATTCCCTTCCCCAGGGGATCTTCCTAACCCAGGGTTCAAATCCACATCTCCTGTATTGCAGGAAGTTTCTTTACCATCTGATCCACCAGGGAAGCCTATAGTTTCCTGTGCTATACAGTAAGTCTTTGTTGCTTGTTGCATATTGATTTTTTAAATTAGAAATCCTGCATTTTATTCATACTAAGTCCAACAAGTGGAATCAAAATGTCATAAATTTTTTAGTTTGGCAAAAATTCATGTTTTCTTAAATATATATTATACATATTATTTATATATATGTATACAAAAGTATTTCTTCTATGCTTGATGAAGGCTTGGCAAAGAATATCGAAAGAGATGGAGAAATTGGAAATTATAAACTAAATGAAATAGGAGCACTGAATATGAAATAGAAAAAGTGAAATAAACTAGATAAAAGTAAAAGATCATCATATATGGACCATGAAAAGTGAAAGTGAAAGATGCTCAGTCGTGTCCTTTGTGACCCCATGGACTATACCGTCCATGGAATTCTCCAGGTCAGAATACTGGAGTGGGTAGTCTTTCCCTTCTCCAGGGGATCTTTCCAACCCAGGGATCCAACAGAGGCGTCCCATATTGCAGGCGGATTCTTTACCAGCTGAGCCACCAGGGAGGCCCAAGAATACTGGAGTGGGTGGCCTATCCCTTCTCCAGAGGATCTTCCCAACCCAGGAATCGAACCGGGGTCTCCTGCACTGCAGATGAATTCTTTACCAGCTGAACTACCAGGGAATCATCATCTTTGAAAAACGGAGAGTTCTTCACCACAGGAAAATGAAAACCCTCAGTAGATCATTGAGAAGGGCCGGATGGAACCCATGAAATGAGTTTAAGCTGCTGCCTGCCAGAAAGCTGCCAAAGAATAGCTTTTGGAACAAAAGGATGGTTTCCACCTTCTTTACTCAGAGTTGTCAGGTGGATATAGTAGTGAGAAAGCTGCTCCAGAAAAGTGCCCTTCTCTACTTGTAGCGCCCAAGTACCATCAGTTCAGCTGAGTATGTTTGTGACAACACCAGAGGTCTGATCATTGAGACCCTTTCTCAAAGCCAGGAGATCATAGGCAAAAAGTACAGGCCCTCAGAACTGCAACCACTTCACTTCTTGTGTCTGAAGAATCTTTTTTTTGTTTTTGTTTTAACTCTTGGACAATGGTTTCCTCTTCTGTGTGTGTGTTTTTTTTTTTTTTTAAGGCTACGTTTTAAAAGATATTTATTTTTCGTTATTTTATTCATTTAGCTGTACTGGGTCTTAGTTGCAGTACACGGAATCTTTGATCTTCATTGTGGCATGCAGGATCTTTAGTTGTGTACTGTGGATTAGTTGCGGCATGAGAACTCTTTAGTTGCAGCTTGTGGGATCTATTTCCCCACCCAGAGATCGAACCCAGGCCCCGTGCATTGGGAGCATGAAGTCTTAGCCACACCAGGGATGTTCCTGGACAAAACTTTCTTGACAGTAATGAGCTAGGCCTGGTTGATATATACTGGCTTGAAACTATTTTTCTGTGAAAGTGAAGTTCCCAGTGTCCTTTCCACATTTCCCCTATCTAGCACAAATGAATAATATGCTATGATTAAGAAGTTCCTGGCACCTGGTAGCAAGAAGAGCCCACCCCCTGATGTCAATGATGTAAAAACAGTCCACCAGATCTTTATGTTGTAAAGCCGGTATTTATATCTGTGAGTCGGTTGGCCTCTGTGGATGGCTGTGTCCCTTAAGTACTATAATCACTGCCACGGCAGTGGTCCCCAGACCTATGAATAGTTACTTCCTAAGTCATTCTTATATTTCAGGGGCACCTTCTCCACTCAGAATCTAAATTTTGTCGTGAGTAATTGGGAGAGAAGGCAGGCCAGGCTTCAAATCCCCCTTAATCTGATGAGTTATTTCTGGCTTCTCCTTTGCTGTGAGGAAAGTGAGCACTTATGTTCCCTGAGCTTCCGCCTTCTCCCTCCTCTCAGGAAGTGAAATAGGTCATTTGGAAAAGGCCAAGGGACAGGATTGTCATATGCAGTGGTCTTCAAAGTGTGATGCCCCAGACCAACAGCCTCAAAGCCACCGGGAGAGACTTCCCTGGTGGTCTAGTGGTTAACACTTCGTCTTCCAGTGCAGGGGCTGCGAGTTCGATCCTTGTCGGGGAGCTAAGAGCCTGCATGCCTCTTGGCTAAAAAAACAAAATGTAAAACAGAAGTAACACTGTAACAAAAATTCAATAAAGGCTTAAAAATAAGTGGTCCACATCAAAAACATATTAAAAAAAAGCCACCTGGGAATTTCCTAGATACGTAATTTTTTTTCATTTCAACCCAAATCTACTGTATTCAAAGAGGATGGGGTGGGGGAGTGGGGAGTTGGTTCTTAGCAGCCTGTGGTTTAACAAACTCTTCAGATGATTCTGTTGCAAGCTGAAGGTTGAGAAGCACTGTCTTAATCAAAAAGAGACTCAGGGGCCTTCCAGAAGAGGGGAAATTCATATCAATTGCTGGAGACAGGGTTGACTACGCTGCATGGCGGTACAGGCTCTGAACCTACTCTTGAGGCCCTGGAGATGTCCCCTGTCTGCCTCTGTGCTCAGTGGAAAGAAAAGGAGGAAGGAGAAGGAGTCGTGGTGGGAATATGAATTGGAGTGGTAGAAATGGAGACAGCTTGAGTAAGACATATGGGGTTATAAGGAGGAAGGGAAAAATGACAGGGTTGTAAAAGTGTACATTGAGACTTCCCTGGTGGTCCAGTGGTCCGTGCTCCCAACACAGGGGACTGGGGTTCAATCCCTGGTCAGAGAACTAGATCCCACATACTGCAACCAAGATTTGTGTGTGTGTGTGTGTGTGTGTGTGCTGAGTTGCTTCAGTTGTGTCCAACTTTTTGCAACCCTATAGACCAGGCAATAGTACTGGAGTGGGGAGTCAGTCCCTCCTCCAAGGTATCTTCCCTACCCAGGGATCGAACCCGCATCTCTTACATCTCCTGCATTGGCACTTGGGTTCTTTACCACTAGAACCACCTGAAAAGCCTGCAACTAAGAGTTAGCATGCTGCAACTAAAGATCTCATGTTAAAATATATATATACATATATTTATGTATAATACATTAAAGACCTTCCAGAAGACGTCCCACAATCCTATGACTTGATGTATCTTTAGAGATGAGATATTTAATTTTTATGAAAATAAAAAATCATTTCACTGCTTTGGTTTCCTTTTTTAATACTCAAAAAACAGTAAGAATTGTTCTGTTCGGCAAAATTTGCTTTGAACGTGAAAATGTTTTATTTAATTCAACAACATCTGTAACACATTTTTGCTTTTATTTGTAGTTGAGAACATTCTTACTTGACTGTGAGGAGGAGGCCTTTCTACATCCTCTTAGGAAGAATTGTTTTCTGTCTCTAACATCTGGCTCATCCTTGCAGTGGGCTCTCCTCCTGACTCTCATCTCTGATGAATGATAACCACATGTCTGTCCTATTTCCATGGGTGTGACTGGATCTGAACCCCATTCCAACTGGGTAAAGACATATAACAAAAGAAGCTGCAGCTGCTGCTGCTCCTTTGGCCAGGACGAGGGAAGGGGGTAGACTGCCTCACAGCCTTTTCACTGTGAGTGTTGCACGCTCAGTAGCTTAGTCATGTCTGACTCTTTGTGACCCCCTGGACTGTAGCCCGCTTGGCTCCTCTGTCCGTGGAATTATCTCAGCAAGAATACTGGAGTGGGTTGCTATTTTCTTCTCCAGAGGATCTTCCCAACCCAGGGATTGACCTGAACTGAGTCTTCTATAGCTCCTGCATTGGCAGGCAGGTTCATTACCACTGAGCCACCTGGGACTCTGCCCGTTAGTACAGGAGACGTAAGAGACAGGATTTGATCCCTGGGTTGGGAAGATCCCCTGGAGTAGGAAATGGCAACCCACTCCACTATTCTTGTCAGAATAATCTCATGGACAGAGGAGCCTGGGATTACAAAGCGTTAGACAGGACTGAATGATTGAGCACACAGACACATTTTTTTCACAGCGTAGAGACAAGGGAATTAGATCTATAAAGATCTCAGTAACTTGCCAAAGAAAATGTAAATTAAAAAATTTTAGAGAGTGAACTTTGATTTTACACCCAGAAATCTAATCCATAGCTAATAGCATAAGTGAAGAAAATGCGTTCTTTTTTTTTAATATAAATTTATTTATTTTAATTGGAGGTTAATTACTTTACAATATTGTATTGGTTTTGCCATACATCAACATGAAAATGTGTTCTTAAAAATATGCATAATAACCTTGTTTCCTGGTTAAGGTAACAGGGCACTTGTACATTTTCATGTCTTAGTATGCAAAGTGTTGTTGCATCATAACTTTGCTGCCTTTGATTTGCTGAGTGTAACTTGTGTCCAGAGCATATGCATCACCTTCCTATACAACACAGTTCAGTTCAGTTCAGTCGCTCAGTCGTGTCTGACTCTCTGCAACCCCATGAATCGCAGCTCACCAGGCCTCCCTGTTCATCACCATCTCCCGGAGCCCACTCAGAGTCACGTCCATCAAGTCCGTGATGCCATCCAGCCCATCTCATCCTCGGTCGTCCCCTTCTTTTCCTGCCCCCAATCCCTCCCAGCATCAAAGTCTTTTCCAGTGAGTCAACTCTTCGCATGAGGTGGCCAAAGTACTGGAGTTTCAGCTTTAGCATCATTCCTTCCAAAGAAATCCCAGAGTTGATCTCCTTCAGAATGGACTGGTTGGATCTCCTTGCAGTCCAAGGGACTCTCAAGAGTCTTCTCCAACACCACAGTTCAAAAGCATCAATTCTTCGGCGCTCAGCCTTCTTCACAGTCCAACTCTCACATCCATACATGACC